>JAANIC010001006.1:611628-628316 GCA_017607545.1 Acromyrmex charruanus | reverse complement strand
ATATGATTATTTATATATTTATGTATGTTTATGTATAAATGTTCATAAACATATATAATTTATTATATTATGTATGTTTATACAAACTTATATTTATGAAAAATTTCTTATATATGTAATTTAACTATATATATTGCATATTTTTATTATTAAAATTCATTAAAACTACAAAAATTATCGCATTATAGGTGCATTTAAAATAAAAAAAGATTTCTCTAAATTCTAATTTCTCTAAATTATTCTCTAAATTCTTTTGAGAATTTGAAATTTCGAAGAGAATAACAATGCAGCTATTTATGGAATAAAATGAGACCCTGATAAAAAAAAGTTGATAGAGCGATTGAGAACAATAGGATTTCTATCATTCTATTGTTTTCTATAAGTTTATATCATTTTCTATCATTGACTTCACGACCATCACGGTTGATCGGATATGAATCCTATCGTATTTTATTAGATTTTATAAAATTTGTACAAGATTTCTATAAGATCTGACTCAAATTAGTGAATTTATGAACCAAATTTCATATTCAAAATGATAGTATTTTTCTATCGTTCTCTATCAACGTTTTTATCAAGGCGTAGCGAATGATAGATTTCCTAACCTAAACTTTAACGATTAATATTTCAATTCGCAAGACAGAACAATGCTTCTTTTTGCTAAATTCGTGCAAAAATACGTAGAATGAGCTTAGTTTTATCGAGATTGGACGTGAGGGAATTAAACTTATAACATTTACCACTGAAGTAAATCTCTTTCCTGCCGAAAATTCTTATAAATACATATTTATAAGTAATCTAATAAGTTCTTGTAACAACCAAATAAGATCTCATATAAGATCACATTATATAAGATCTCGTAAGTATCTGTGTGAGAACACAAAATCTTTTAAGTTCTGAAAACATCTTTTAAGATTCTGTAAGATCTAATCGGTTTAAGATTTTCATAGAAAATCTGTACATATTCAGCAAACACAGAGTATACCACAATATAACCTGGAAATAACACGTAATATAACACAATGTTATATTGTAGTGATATTAATGTATTTTGTTATATAGATACAAAATAATTGTTATATAACTGTTGCATTTTTTATGTATTTGTTACAGTAAAGTAACGGCAACATAATCTCAATGTAACACGTTTGTATAACAGATGTTATGTCGAAGATAACCGTTATATTATATATTATGTAACATTTATAAGATCTATATTATTATATAACAGCTGCGTTCGGCATTTATTTGTAATTAGGGAATAACAGATTTAGCACTTATATCAGAAAACATGTATTATACACAGAATGCACAGTTTCTAATAAATATTGAAATTTCTTATTCCCTGTTCCTGTATTTTTCAGGTAAGCAGTGACCAAAGAATATTTTTGAACAGAGAATGTTTTTTTGCAGCGTTTAGTTTTGTTTAACAATTAATTCATAGATCTGACATTCCTGCAGAGAATAATTCTACAATAAGTCATTATTTAAGCTTTAAGTTATACTACAAAAAAATTGGTCAATTTCTTACTCAAGACTTAAAACTTAGGTCATAGCCATGGTGGAAGGGATATGGTGTGTGCAATTAGACAGTGTCTCTTTCTGAATCTCTGCTCTCTCCGTTTACGGACTGTTCATAAAGAAGAAGGAATTTACTAACTGTGAAACGCTAAACATGGGGCGATATTCATAGGCCATTTTTATTTTAAAACTGTTAAATAGTGTCTTAAGATGCTAATATAGTCCTCGGACTGTACATAAGACAGTCTTAACTGTAAAAATTAAAAATTCAGTACAATTTTACGACGCGAAATAGAGCGGTATTTATAGTCGATTCATGCATTTAAGACTGTCTTAAGTACAGTCTTAAGATGTCATAAGTCAATCCGTGGACTGTATTAGCATTAAGACATTATTTAAGACGGTTTTAAAATAAGAACGGACTATGAATACTGCCCCATATTTTGCGTTTCACAGTTGATAGCTCTTGCTCCCTATTAATGGACATGGAGCAAAAGTAGACGTTTGGCCGAACTGCACACACCATGATAATAGCTTATTGCAGAAAGTCTACAAGAGTTATCATAAAATGACGTAAGCTGCGTAAGCATAGAATAAAGCCGTTGGATCATTCAGCATAAAGATATATTGATTTATATAAGATGCTGGTTCAGTCTTACATGCAATGCTTATATATAGCTTATATGTCATTTTATGTGTGATTGTTCTAATAAAGTATATATAAATATAAGATTACGTAACAATATAATATAGCTCATTATTTAACAATTACATAACATTGGAATTATTTATATTATATTCATATAATATTTCAGCATGTTATGTAACTATTCTGTACCTTTTCTGTGACTATGCAACAGTTATATAATGTTTATTACATTGTTGTATTTATTGTATATAACTGTAATTTGAAATGAGTGGGAAATTACAACTAATATGTATGTTACATGTAATCAATACGTTATATTACCTACATTCCGTTTTATTACAGCAATATAACAATTATATAATTGTGCTTTCTCGGTATCTTATAAAAAAGTTTGTATAGGATCTATAAGTTCTTATAAGAGAGGAATTTAATTACTTCTTGTTCGAATCGTATAAGATCTCATATCTTATATGATTACATAAAATCTTTAAGTTCTAAAAACATTTTTTAAGATCTTAAAAGGTTTCAGAAATTCAAATAAAGTCTGTAAATAATTTATAAGAAAACACATATACAGGAGAATTTTTTATATCTCAGCAGACTAATAATATTTAATATATCATATAACATCGCCGAAACGATTTTATTGAACTTTAGTTATTAGAGCTTTTAAATTTTTAATTTAATAAACAAGCAAATGAGAGTAAACTGCGCGGTTAAAATTGCGTTATAATAAATTATATATATTCTTGTAATTCAAATGTATAAACAATAATTTTCCATTTTTGGACTGACTTCTCGTCATTTTCTACGAATTAATAACAGACCCAGAGAAACCTATTTAGTTGAATCAATTAATTTCTTGTTTGGATACGGGCAAACAAATCCTTGGTTGTAATAAAATAATTTAGTTGAAGCCAAACATTTGGTCATTGTAAACAACTTTATCAGATGTCAATATTTATCAGAAACAAGTAAAATGTTATGACCAAGCTGGTACAACTTCAAAAGAGATTGCCGGAAGCATGTATCCCAACAAAACATCCAGCTAAGTCTTTTTAGTAATAATGTCCCGGTAAATTTCAAAAGCGCGACGACACGATAGAGCTTCGCGTATGTGGGAACGCGTTCGAGGCACGTGATAAGCTTATAAATTAAAGCCTGATACGTTCAACGGAGGGAGGTTGCTATTGCGTGAGTTCCTTTCTAAATTCGAATTAATTGTCGGAGCGAAACGTCAAAGATGATCACGTTGGCTTCTTGTTTGAGGGGAAAGGCGCGCGCCATTCTGGAATGCGTGCAGGATATAGACAATTTAGAGTACACGGATCTAAAAGATAAATTAGAATTGCGTTTCGGAGAGGGTTATTTGTCACAAACGACGTATTCTCAATTTACGAATCGGAAATAAAAATTCGAAGATTTCGCCATCTTCGGTACTGAAGTAGAAAGGCTATCACGTTTGGCGTACCCAAAGTGTACATACGCGATTCGGGACAAAATCACCTGCGCGTAGTTTGTTTCAGCATTGTCGGACGGCTTCGTAAAGAGAACATTGCAACTCGAAGGAATTACTTCGTTGTGATTGGCAATAGAAAGAGCAAAAGTTATAAAACTTATCCAGGGGGAGAGCTACGGGAAAGAAGGAAAAAGTAATCGGTATTTCGAGGGATGTTTTAAGAAGGGAGAAGGAGGGAAGGAAGGGAAAAAGGAGGAAGAGAGACGAGAAGAAAGGAAAAAGGACAAAGCTAATTTTAAAGAAAATTCGTCGGAGTGTGAAAAAGTAGTGTGGAGCACTTCCGTTATGAGTGCCTGGGAAAGAAGGAAAACTCGGGTTAGTGATCTTAGTGATTCAATTAGAAAGAAAAAGACCCCGATTAGAAAGAATTGTAAAGAGTTAAAAATAAATAGAATCGAAAATAATTCGAGTTCATCGGAAAAGATTGATTCATAAAAATGCAGATGGATTATCTAGAAGGAAATGTGAGGTGATAGGATGTAATTATTGTGGAAGCTAGAAACGTTCAAAATGAGGGCGATCAAGTCACCCATATAATTTTCGAAAGGGAAAGTCTGGAAACTTGTGCATGGATCAGAGAGACTCTAGCATTTCGGTCATCTATGGGAGCAAAAAAGCGAAAATGCAGTCTGGTACGACCAGAAGGCTAAACAGATACAGTTTCGTAAAGGATAGAAAGTTTGGTGTTTTAATCCTCGTAGGAAAAAGGATAGGAATCTTAAGCTACAGAGTAACTAGGAAGGACCTTTCACTATAATCACAAGTTGAGTGACGTAGTCTTCGGTATCCGTAAGACGCCTAGGCATAGAAGAAAGGTGGTACCTGTAGACAGGTTGGTTTCTTATGCGGAGAGACAATTAGAGAGTTAGATTAGGTCTTCCGGAGCCCGTATATTAAAAAAAAAGTTCAAAATATTTAGGAATTAGATAAGCTATGTATAAATTAATTTATTCTTTTCTAATCGCAGAGTTCAGTACTGGTACAAGATTCGAGTTCGTCCGCACATCACGGAGAGAAAGACAGGTTTCGTTCTGCGATTCTGGCGGCAGTAGAAGAGCGATCGGGACTAACCCAAAAGAGAAAGGTCAATAAAAAAAGAAAAACTTTAGAATTGTTTTTTTTTTTTAAAGTCCGCCTCGCCCGCGGTTTTTGAGCCGTGGTTTTTTCCATGGGACAGAGGGCAAATGCCAAGGAACTGGAAGCAGAAGTATCAAGGGCTCAAGGTTTCAAGGGAAGAAAAAGGAGTCCAGAGAACTCTGGTGACTCTGGTAAAGCAATCGAAAGGAGTCCTGCTCGGAAGTCTCCCATAGGCGTGGATAATGAGACGGGAGCTCGGTAATCTGTGCAACCGTGCAGAGCGCGAAGCCATTTAGAAATGTTGATTGGACATCAAAATTATGATTGTAGGGACGACAATCTAAAGGAAAAGGGGAGCAGTGTTACATTCGCGCTGCTTAGATTCTCTGTGCACTGAATCGAGCGAGAAGGATTGACAGAGGGTTGTCAAGGAGACGCGGACCGTTAGAGTTGGATCGTTTTTTTGAACTGTCAACGCGTTCCGTTCGAGTTCGCTTCCTTCAAAAATATTATTCGCTGTTACTTATGTGCCGTTGCCTTTGTGCGAGCGTTAATAAAAAGTCTAGTGCCTTTTTGTAATTTACATGTAGTTATTTCCGCGAATCGAGCGTTCACTCGGGTTGGTGATTCGGCTGTGCGTAGCAGATAATGCATGACGAGTGTAACAGAGTGTAATAAATACATGTAAGAACTTATGAGATCATATAAAAACATAAAATACCTTAAATGTGTCAATTTCATGTATACAAGTCCTACATGACCAAGATCCTACATGACAACTAGTTCCTATGAGTTCTTGCGAGATATTATAAAATCATATAATATCCTATATTTTCTTTAAACATATAATATGCTATTATAAAAACTTATGAGATCACATAATAGCATATAAGAACTTTAATATGTCAATTTCATATGAAACTAATTTTATATGATAATTTCATACAAGAATTTTCGGCAGAGTTTAAAGAAATAAAATATTGCCATTCTTTTTTAAAAAGTGAAACATTTTCACTCTTTTTCAAAATTGACTGTTTTTTTCACTCTTTTAGAGTAAGATTTCATTCCAAGAAGTTTGAGAGTAGATACTATCAGAGTCGTCACTAAATTAGTCATATACTTTACTGTTGCGGTTAGCCTACTAGCCTCATCCGTTCATTTTTTAAAAATATTAATAGTACGATAACAAAGATAGATCAACAAAAAAAATTTGTTAGACTTTATTAAGTAAGAACTACATTTACTATCTAAATGGAAATCAAATATCTCAATTATATAGGATGAGGAATTTAAAAAAGTTTACCTGAATAACTCATTTATTTTTAACAATGGAAGGAAAAGGGCTGAACAAAAGTTGTATGATTTCAAGGGGGATATTTGGTCATGTTGTCTTTCTTCTAGGAGGCGCTAAAAAGATAAAGGTCATCTCCATTTTTTTTTAAAAAGGAATTGTATGATTTTTTTACACAATATGGTTCCTCTAATAATGGGATAAATCAATTAGTCAGAAAATATATAATTGTTTATTTAAAAAATTAAATCCATTTTGCATACGTATTTTTTTTTTAACAACTATGTGTTTTCTTTCCATCAATTGATTGATTTCATTATTCTATTCATAAAAGTATTAAAGTACGATTAAAAAATTAATAGTTTACGAAATATTTAATATTTTATGCCAACATATGAATAAAGTATAAAATATCTCGTAAACTATTGGTTTTTTGATATTACTACCTCAATACTTTTCTATGCAGAATCATTAGAGGAACTATATTGTGTAAAAAAATTACAATTCCGCTAAAAAAAAATGGAGATGACCTTCATATCTTTTCAACGCCTCCACTTAGAAGAAAGACAATATGACCAAAATATGTCTCTCTTGAAGCCATGCAACTTTTATTTAGTACTTTTCCTTTTATTATTAAAAACAAGAATTATTCAGATCTGTTTTAAATGCCTCATCCTGTATACGAAACCTTGTAAAACAAAAACTTTAAGAATAAAAATATTTACTTACGTGTATGATCTTTTAAAAATTGTAGCGTAACTTCAACGACGCGTCGGCTTCGAGATATCACAGCAGACTGAGCGGCAGTCGCTGGTGCGTGCTCAGACATTTACGCGTGTGTCGCACGATTTGTTTGTAATGTAGCCTCGATTATTCTACTTAGAATTAACTCCTAAAGTCCTATAGTCTATTGACCCCGGTCTTCCCTACCTGATTATCTGTGTCCATGTTCAAATCCCACCACATAAAAATTGCATGTGCGGTCCCATTTTTTATCGGTTGTGTAAGTAATGATGCTTTTTCGTTGTTCAATAAGGGTTTTTTGCCAGACCAGTCAAACCTAAAATGCATTCTCAATATTATTTAAAAATTATCATTAAGAAGCAAAACTGAAGAAGCAAAATTATATATTTTTCTATTCCTTTCTCATCACTCGGTATCGATGTATTTAAATAATCTTTCTTTTTTTTTATATGATTGATTATATTTTTATCAATGTTCTTTTTCTAAATAAGTTTTTTTCTCAATTTTAATTATGATTTAAGGGATTTTTCTCATTGGAAAGGGTTAAAAAAATCGATTTTTTTAAATTGCATTTTTTGAATCCTATACGTGTGTAGAATAACTCCTAAAGCCATTTTGAAAAAAATTATTTCGGTCTCTCTCTCTCTCTCTCTCCCCCCCCCTCTTTCTCCTTCCCTCCCCTCTTCTATTTCGGTTGCTATTTTGAGATATTATAGTACCTTTTTATAAATAAAAATTTGTTTGCTATCTAGACATTTGATAATTATGTACAAAAATCTGCATTTTTCAATATATAACAAATTTTCTTTAAAAAATTTATAAAAATAAGCTAATTTTGCATCCGGCAAAAACAAAAGGCCTCTTAACTTTATATTTAAAAATATATATCAACACAGTATAGTAAATAGTTTGATAAACCAGTTATTTGTCAAATAAAAGATTTGATTCGATTTCGAATACTCGACATCGCATATAATAAATTTTAAGTAAAAAAGGATCCCTCAGTGATAAAGAAAGAAAAACGAAAAACAAAAATAAATTTCAAAATAAATGATAAAGAAATCATATCAAATATTATCATAAAAATTAACGGAATGTCGCGTGATTTTGTGCGGGAACAAGTTGACGAATTTCGGGTTCGACTCTACGTACGGATTTTTAAATTTGTAATTTACATAAGCTAAGGGTAAAAGGAGGATTCTGACAGAGAATCTTATTTCTGATTCTTTCTATTTAAGAGATTGTAACATGTAATTAACAATATCATGTGAAATATTTATTATTGTAAACGTTCATGAAAAGAAAGACGAATCTTTACGAGTCAAGAGAAATTCATCCAGAATCATGGAACCGATATTGATCACCAAGGAAAGGAAAAATTATTACTTAAAAATAGGCTGTGCTGGCAACAAAGGCACAAAAGTATCGCGAGGCAGACGTGATAGTTGCATGTCATGTACAGCTGCAGCACCAGAGCATGCTTGGATAGTCGATGGAGTATCAACCAATACTTTTCCGTTCTTAATAGGCTTCACCCGGTTCCAATTACAGACTTTGAAGCTTTCGATTACTTGTGCCCATACTGTTCCTTTGTGTGGAATGACAATGCTGTCTTCCTAATGTAAAAGCAAAGCATAAGCGTATTTTGAATAGGATCATTTATAAACTTGATATTACCTCGAGAAGAACCTCGTGTGCATGGCGGAATGTTGATAACGCTCCTTCACCAATCAGCTCAGTGTCAAACACTTCAGTAACTAGAATATTTGCGCGTTTTAACATGTCACCATCTTTACCTACTATCATTTTTGTAGAGCGCTTACGGATCAATTGAATTTTATCTTCGAAGCCATTTTCCTTTATTATTTGTACGGCGCATTTGGCTATTGGTTTGAAAGCCTAAATAAGATCTTTCTGCATAAGCAGCATCTTTGAAAAATTCAAGAATTTTGAAAAAGATTTCAAAAGTTTTCTCTTACCTCGCATGCAGTTATAGTATCTGCTCCGCACCTGGCAGCCATCATCGATAGCAACCCTGTTCCAGTGCCTATGTCAAGAACGTTAGCCTCTTCACCGGCCTGATGTTTCTTCTCAATAGCAGCTTTGAGAGCAAGGTAATACTTCTCATTCTATCAAATGAAATGTATTGTATGATATTTTAATTTTGCTAATTTGATTATTTCCCAGATAACAAAACGTTCCTTGATATAAGAAATTCTGATAAAAAAAGTTGATAGAAAACGATTGAGAATAATTTCTATCAAGTTGTGTCGTTTTCTATAAGTTGTATCGTTGATCTTTCAAGCATACAATCAAATATAAATTCTATCGTATTTTATTGATTCCTATAAGATTTATATTTTGTTGCAAACTAATGATAGAAATTCTATCTCTTTCTATCATATTCAATCAATTGTATCTAAAAGAATAGTAAAATAACGAATTGGCATTCATCCGTTTCTATCGTTTACTTAACGAATAACAATCAATCGTAACGAATAACAATCAAATGTATTAACGATAAAAATAAAATTGTTATTAATCTGAAATTTATTCTATGAGTTTCTATCGGCGATATACAAAACTAAGTCTATAAGGTTCTATTATTTTTTAGCGAATTGGAAAACTTACCTAAATGTATATGGAATATATGGATGAAATTTCACAGATTTCTGATTTTTTTTTTATTAATTAATTAAAAATCTCATCTGAACGTATACGAGAAGCACAAAAGGTATTTCATAGATTCCTACCTGATTTTACAGAGTAGAAATACCTATAGAAGTTTATCGTAAATTTACTGTACAAAATGAATTATTACTAATATGATATTTAAATAATGACATTTCATCGACAAAGGAGCCAAAGTCTATAAGATTTTTATGTTTTTTTATAGAATTGGGAAACTTATCACAATATATATATGAAAAATACAAACAAAATTTCATAGATTTCCATTTGACTTTCCAAAATGGAAATACTAAGCATCGATACTTCGACATATTTATTGTCCATATTGATAATTATCAATAATTGCCGATCGATAATGGTCTGCTATTATCGCCGACGGATACGTTAGTATAGATCAGTACTGCTGTCCATTTTTTTATGCTACGTGTAATACGAAAATTATATGCTCACCAACTCGTATATTGCGGAAGAGGGGAGGGAAAAGAGGGGAGGAAGAAGGAGAGAGGAGAGAGGGAGAGAGAGAGGGATGATGATGATGATAATGATGCAGAAAGAAGTACAAGAGAAGTATAGAAGAAGTGCGGGAGAAGTGCGGAAAAGATGCGGAAAGATGTGGGAACGATGCAAAAATGGTGCGTAAATTGTTTCCCATACAAAACATTTCGATTTCTATAATTTGAAAACCATCGACATATACAATAGACCGGTATACTATAAAAACTTATATGTTTTATGATGAAAAATTTTCTATTATAGTATTGATAAACAACTTTTCGATGTTGAATTCTACATTGAATACTATTGACTTATATGAGGAGTTGAATAACAATTGAATTCTAAGTTGTCCAGATATGCATGCGATTATAGCTCAGCGAATTAAGTTATTACTTCATAGGTCTTAGATTCGAATCTCGTCGACACTACACTACATATACGTTTTTAAAAATATGTATATGCTTATAAATGTATGACGTATTTCAAGCATGATGAATATATGATGTAAATATAAGAATAAAAAATACTTTACTTTTTACTTTATATGCTTATAGATGTATGACGTATTTCAAGCATGATGAATATATGATGTAAATATAAGAATAAAAAATACTTCACTTTTTATTTCTTATATTTACATCAAATTTGCATTTAAATAGATATATGATAGAAAATGATAGAAATTCAATTTTCGATAAATTCTTACACATTCATAATTCTTAATTGTGAAACAAACCTATAAGAAACTATAAGAAATGATAATGCGATAATGAGAGCATTTTAATATAAAATATTCATCATATGGCATTTGAAAACACGAAGTAAAATCTATATTCAAAACGATAAAGATAAAATAGTTTTTTTACTTTTTCTATTAGACTTTTTAATATATAGGATCTGTATATAAGAAACGATAAAGATCTTATCGAAAGATTTCTACAACATTTATATATGTATACATATACATATACACATACTGAGATACATATACATATATATTTTCTATCGTATATACACGATTCACATTAGTGAATATAAAATTCAGATTCAATATTAATAAGATGATAGGATTTTTTTCTATTGTTTTTTACCAGTGAAAAAAATAAGTGCAAGTTTCTCTTCAATTGCCATCATGTTGCTGCAGGGAAATAATAATTTTGTTTAGAGCAACCTAGAGGCATTATGCGGACAATGGTTGTTTGCGCAAACGAGCGAAAACATTGTAGCAAACTTATTGCCATAAATGTTGCTACAATCTGTTGGAATCGTTTTTGTAAAATATTTAGTCCACATTTCTGTCAATTGAATGGAAATGGAACGTCGAACAGCATGCAGCATCGCCCCAAAGAAATGCATCGAGTTAAAACAAATTAAAGAGCCTAGCCCCGAATAAGCATATAAAAAATGCCCCCAAACCAAATCCAATTTTAAGTACATCACATTGTTAAGATAAAAGATTATTTTACATGACATTTCAACCTGCTAAACTTATCTATGTAATAATAATGGTGAAAAACGTCAATTTTAATTTTTTATTTTTATTTTCTACCGCGTGAATTAAAAAATCTGAAAAAATTTGACACACTTTGAGAAAAAGAGGGGGGGGAGAAAGGGTGAGGAGGGGAGAGAGAGCGAGAGCGAGAGAGAGAGAGAGAGAGATATGGTAATTTACATTCTTTTTAAAGTGTGACATAAACGTTCAAATATGAGAATTTAAACATTGTAAGTCTATGTAAAAAAACATGACTGCAAGAAATCTTAGACATATTAAGTGAAATACATAAAAATTATTTGACGCAAACAACGTTACTGTAATAATCAAATATAAAAAATAAAATATGTATTTTTTTCTTATACAAAAATTTTATTTAAAAAATCGGTTACCTCTGACTGCACATGTCCTATTGTATAAAATAATTCAAAATAATGTATGTATAATTATAATAATGTATAAATATACTATATAAATATAATATTATATTAAATATATTTCTGGCGGGAAAATACAAACAAAAAATATTAAAAAACTGGTTTTTAATTTTTAAAACAATGCTCCATACCTAAAAAATCTGAATACGAAAAATTTGAATATTTCCATATTTATTCATTATGGAATGATTAATTCACTATAATTTTTTTAAGACCCAAATATCTTCAATAAAAAGCATTTTTCAAAAACGTTTCCATTTTTTTTAATTCAAATTTTTTTAATTAAAAATCTAAAAAAAAATTTTTTTAGATGTAATATCATACTAAAAAGTGTATTAGATTTTTTAATTCACACGGTAGAAAAATAAAAATTAAAAATTAAAACTGACGTTTTTCACCATTACTATTACATAAATAAGTTTAGCAGAATGAAATTTGATGTAAAATAATCTTTCATCGAGCTTAACAATGTGACGTACTCATAATTGGATTTGGTTCGAGGATATTTTTCATATGCTTATTCGGAGCTAGGCCCTTTAACTTGCTTTAACTCGATGCATCCCTCTGGTGGCGGTGCCGCAAACTGCTCGATGATGCTCCATTTCCATTCAATGGAGAAATGGAGAAATGACTAAATATTTTATGAAAACGATTCCAACAGATTGTAGCAGCATTTATGATAATAAGTTTACTACAGTGTTTCCGCTCGTTTGCGTAAACAACTGTTGTCTGCAATGCTTCTAGGTTGTTCTAAACGAAATTATTATTGCCCTGTAACAACAATATGATGACAATTGAAAAGAAACTTGTGCTAAGCACCTATTTCTTTAAATTGTTATTGCTTACTGATTTCAATACATTTTATTCACGTTCGGAGAGTTCGAAACGCTCGTTTAGTTAAAATGCCGCTAGATTACTGACAACTTATGGGAATAAGATTAGGCGGAAACTGTTTCCGTCATGTGATTTTTAACAACTTAACATACGATCGGTTTATAAGAGGGCAACTGTTGTCATGAAATTGCTCATAAAAGTTAATGATAATAAAAATCGGCATTCTAACAAGCAAAATCGGAAGTCGCTTTCTTAAATATTAAAAGTAACTTAAGTAAAGCAAACTGACAGTAACCTGCAGGCAACTTGCTAGGTTGAAGAATTAATAAACCACAAATTTTTTTATCAACATTTTGTCCCTCAATAAGATATTTTTTATACTGAGATATCTTTAAAAAAAAAAGAATTCCCGAACAAATTTTATCAAAAAACCCATAAGAAAACAAATCATAATAACGTCAAAATGACGTTAAAATGAATCGAAAAATTTAATGACATTAAAATGACGTTAAAATGATTGAAAAATTTAATGATTACTTTGAAGTTATTTTGATATCATTTTGATATCATAATGACTTGTTGTTCTGCTTGAGTAGGTCTCGATCAAATTATTTCAAATTTTATTATGTTATAGCTCATGTCAAGCTGATTGAAAGTCTTCACGGGCACAAACCTCGAAATGCCTTAGTTTTTACTCCAGGACTTTCAGAAGATAATCAAAACATTTTATATGGAAAAATAATCAAAATCATTTTTTTTCTTAATATTAATTACGATATCTGTATAATATATCATGGATATGTACTACCCTTACAGCACGAAATATTACAGCAATATTGCAGCAATATTTTAATAGTGCGCAATATTACAAAAAATGCAGCAATATTGCTGCAATATTGAAATTATATTTTATTGGAAATATTGCAATATTGCAAAATATTGTAATTTTAATATTTTGTAGAAAATATTGCAATATTTATTGCAATATTACAATTCAATAAATAAGTACGCAGCCTCGCCACTAGAGGAATAAGCTTCTCGTAAAAAGAAAATGTTCATATCCTATAAGAATTCCAGCACAGTGAATTCGCAAAATATTCTTCAAGTTTTCTCCTTTCCTGAAATTGTAATTCTTTAGGAATTTATACAAGAACACAATAAGAATACTCTAAAAAGTTTCATGCATCATGTTTTGAATTTCTGAAAACTTCTTAAAGTATTCATATCATGTTCCCTCTATATCAATATCTTATGAATTCAAAAAGAAGTGTTTAGAATAGATATATATAGGGTGTGACATAACGTTTTTTATCCGATACTATTACTAATCCGTGTCGTGGATTAGCCGAGTGGATCTTGGGTCCCGGCTCGTGAGGATGGGCAACAAGCATGCAGGCGCTACCGTTCATGCGCCACCTTAAATTTATTTTTATTTATTTTTTCTTCTGTATATTTTTTTGCATTATTTTTCTGCGAGAATCGTTGCCAAGATCGGGAGCTGTATGCGTTAATTGTGTCGAAGCTGTCTCACCCAGTTGCAGGGAAGAGAACCGCCGAAGAGAACCGTCATCGAGGAGGTTCCAGACTACTCCCCAATGGAGGGGGCGTGTAAGTCGTATCGCTCTTTTTAACTTGTTGCCTGCACTTATTATTTGTGCCCTTTTAGGCTGCAAAAATGTCAGGATGAGATAGCTTTTCAAAAGGACAACCTGCTAGGACGTCCGTCGAGAAGATCAGACGAACCAAAGGAACTGCCTAAAGCAGGGAGAGTTCCGTGCGAGACAAGAGAAGAGTTCCGGGCGAAAAGACTATCCAGGCGAAATTCGGATTCCGCGCCAAGTCGCGGAAAGCTACGTCGCTGCCACGAGCACACGCGATTCGCCAATCAGGCCGGAAGGTCTCTCTCCTGAAAAGCAGCGCGGCCTGTGCATCTCCCGCCTGGGCCTGCCGAAATCACTTGCATTGGCACGAACCATGGGCAGATTGTGAGAGGACGCAGGATCCATTGAGCGAGTTAAGAGCTACCAATTATTAAAGTAAGCCGAGCGGAGATAGAAGAAGGAGCAGAAAGGAGGTATCGGAACGAGAAAAAGGAATCGCCGGTGAGATAAGCGTAGAAATTCTGTAAAGCCGCCGATCCCCGACAATGTGATCTTGAACGAATAGCACGTGCCGAGTTCGAGCCGAAAGACTGAGGTCCGTACAGAGAGCTACCACGAGTAATTAATCTTTTAGCTGTCGCTTGCTGTTCGCTTAAATCACATAGATTGTCATAGATTATTGTATTCAGTTCGCGTAAAGCTTGCCGCCCTCTCGTCACAGCGAAGTCATCGCGTCTCGTTAATGTGATTGTATGTTAACTCGTCATCTTACATTGTACTCCGCCGTTTGAGTCGCATTTCGTGTAGAGTAGAGAAAATCATTGTACGACGTCTGGCGGAAAGCCGCGATTGTTGCTATAAACTTTGATGAATTTGGGATAACTCTCGCGACAATCACCTGTTCACGTTCATTATTTTGTGCTGCGTGACTCGATAGCTTCCGTTTATAACGAGCTCATATTCGCGTCGAGACAAATTATTGTCTCTATGATAAATTGCATACTTGAGTAGACGCTTATAATCGTTTCCCTTACCAATATTAAATATATGTTTGTCATTTTCTTATTATTGGGAGTACAAATAAATTTCCGCCGTTTTTTATTAAAAATTAAGCATTTATTGTGAAAGAACGGTACATAATGTTTTATTGAAAGTATTGTCCATCGCTAGCCACTACTTTTTCCCATCTTTCTGGTAGCATACGGATACCGCGTTGGAAGAACGCTTCATCTTTTAAGGCTATCCAATTATCGATCCAATTTTTGGTATCTTCATATGATGTGAAGTGCTGCTCAGACAGGTCATGCGTCATCAATCGAAATAGATGGTAAGGGGCAATGTCTGGTGAATACGGCGGGTGGGGTAGAACTTCCCAGTTGAGTGTTTCCATGTAGGTTTTGACCGGCGCCGCAACATGTGGTCGAGCATTATCATGCAGGAGAATAATTTTGTCATGCCTGGAGTAGTAGTGGGCGCGTTTTTCCTTGAGTGCTCGGCTCAATCTCATCAATTGTGTTCGGTAGAGAGCCCCAGTAACGGTTTTGTTCGGTTTGAGCAACTCATAATACACGACACCAAGCTGATCTCATTAAATACACAACATGAGTTTTTTTACGTGTGTGAAGTTGGCACCTCATCTTTTGGCACCGCAAGTTTTGATAAAAGTTCCATTGGCACCCGCAATAGTTCTATAGTTCCTGATAGGTTTTATAAATAGTTCCGTTGATTTAGCTAAAAAAAATAACACTTGAAAATTTGCGGTGCTAACTTCCCGTGGCACCGCAGATTCGAAAAAATCAATTGAAAACTATGAAATTTTATAGTTCTCGAAGAGTTCTATAGTTCCTGATAGGTTTTAACAATAGTTCCGGGCTCTAAATTATTTTAAATAATAATTAAACACGCGCGCTGGCACCGCACCACAAGAGTAAAGTACTCTTTAACAGCCAGTTCCAGCCTACTTGTTGGCATTTTCTTATAGTTCTACAATAGTTCCGACGATTTTTATAGATTTCGCTCAGAGTTCTGCCCTTTAAGTACTTTTTAATGACAATAATACCCGCGCGCTAGCACCGCACCACAAGAGTAAAGTACTCTTTAACAGCCAGTTCCAGCAGACTTGTTGGCATTTTCCTATAGTTCTACAATAGTTCCGAGGATTTTTATAGATTTCGCTCAGACTTCTGCCCTTTAAGTACTTTTTAATAACAATAATACCCGCGCGCTAGCACCGCACCACAAGAGTAAAGTACTCTTTAACAACCAGTTCCAGCAGACTTGTTGGCATTTTCTTATAGTTCTACAATAGTTCCGACGCTTTTTATAGATTTCGCTCAG
>JAANIC010001006.1:516867-606000 GCA_017607545.1 Acromyrmex charruanus | reverse complement strand
CAGAACTCTGAGCGAAATCTATAAAAATCGTCGGAACTATTGTAGAACTATAGGAAAATGCCAACAAGTCTGCTGGAACTGTCTGTTAAAGAGTACTTTACTCTTGTGGTGCGGTGCTAGCGCGCGGGTATTATTGTTATTAAAAAGTACTTAAAGGGCAGAACTCTGAGCGAAATCTATAAAAATCGTCGGAACTATTGTAGAACTATAGGAAAATGCCAGCAAGTCGGCTGGAACTGGCTGTTAAAGAGTACTTTACTCTTGTGGTGCGGTGCCAGCGCGCGTGTTTAATTATTATTTAAAATAATTTAGAGACCGGAACTATTGTTAAAACCTATCAGGAACTGTAGAACTCTTCGAAAACTATAAAATTTCATAGTTTTCAATTGATTTTTTCGAATCTGCGGTGCCACGGGAAGTTAGCACCGCAAATTTTCAAGTGTTATTTTTTTTAGCTAAATCAACGGAACTATTTATAAAACCTATCAGGAACTATAGAACTATTGCGGGTGCCAATGGAACTCTTATCAAAACTTGCGGTGCCAAAAGATGAGGTGCCAACTTCACACACGTAGTTTTTTTCCATGAATATTCGGCTTAGCTCGATGTTGAAGCATGGCCAGGTGATTCCCATGATTTCCTCTTCTTTGGGTTATCGTAGTGGATCCATTTTTCATCACCAGTGACTATATGATGCAAAAAACCCTTTCGTTTATGCCTGACAAGCAGCATTTCACATATGGAAAATCGGCGTTCAACGTTTCTCGGCTTCAGTTCATATGGAACCCAATTCCCTTGCTTTTGAATCATTCCCAATGATTTCAAACGATGTGAAATTGCTTGTTGAGTCGCTCCTAATGTAAGTGCAAGTTCTTTTTGCGTTTGGCACGAATCTTCATCCAATAATGCTTCCAATTCCGCGTCTTCGTACACTTTCGGTCTTCCGCTACGTTCTTTGTCTTCGACGTCAAATTCACCGTTCTTAAACTTTTGAAACCACTCACGACAACTTCTCTCACTTAAGGCCTCACCATATGTTTCTACAAGCAATCGATGAGTCTCAGCTGCAGATTTCTTGAAATTAAAGAAGTAAATAAAAATGACACTTATTTGGCTCAAAACTCGGAATTTTCGCACAAAAAAAAATATATGATGCTGATACAAAATCGTTAGTATTTCAAGGTTATGTTGTTGACAGATGTCCAACATTACATAACGTTTTACATCAGACAATTTTAACCATAACTTGCTAGTGGCGCCTTGTCAAACGGCGGAAACTTATTTGTACTCCTAATATTAAAAGGAAGTAGTTTCTATTTGTTCTCTTTCGATTCACTCCCGCTCTGAATAACCCATCCCCGGGGTTGAGCAGTCGATTGTCATCCGTCGCATTAAAAAAATATTGAGTATAATTAGTCGAAATTTAGAGGAGCAATAAAAAGCGGCATGCTCACTCGTGCTTGGCGCCCAACTTAAGTCAAGAAATAATTCGCGATAATTCAGTGAGTAGCTACTAACTTAGGGTATCAGAGTAAAATCATTGGCTGTCAAATTGCGATCACAGAAAAGCGACGAAGTTGTGTCATCAGTCGAAACTACGGTCACAAGGGTTATAAAATATCTAGTAAGGATCAGTTTTACAACTCAAGTTCAACTTATTTTTCATCTCTTCCAATTTTAGAATTGGAAAGAGATAATGAATAAGTTGAACCTCGGTAAGTTAACCGTGAGTTGGGCCTAAATCTCAAAATTTGTTCGCGTTGCATGCTCCATCTGCATGAACCATGTTATTGGCTCTTGCAGCTAGCCCGGCCACGATACTCGGCCATAAACTAGTTCCAAAATGTAGGTAACAAGTCCAAAAATAAGGACACAAACACAAAAAAGTTCGGCAGCTTGACAAAAATTAAGGATGATGCAATAGCCAAGCCGAGATGAAACATGTCCGTTCCGACGTTTGAGATGCTTCGTATCTGGTCACATTTATAACCTATCGATCGCGCATGTACTTGCAATTCCTCATGAATTCTCGAGTATTCACAGTACTAAATCGCAAAAGAACGAATCATCAGTAGAGCGCACAATTCGGTAGTCGCCATTCGCCTTTATAAGTATATCGCGAGGGAAATTCGCGTGTGCTGCGGTTATTGCTGGCTCGCGATGGACTGTTTCTGCGCGCAAATCGCGTCAGGTAGCTTATTAGCGTAATTTAGCGAATTATGTCCGGAACGAGGGGGAGGGGCGAGTCCGGTGATCCGATCGGATCGCGAGGAGAAGGGCTTCAGTCTCCTATTTCGTCCTCAATTTCCTCTCCTCAAGTGAACAGCGCATCGACATCTTAGGAAATGAGTCTGGATATTCGTAACATTAATCATCGCTAGCTAGCTTGATCAAGGCGGAAGCCATGACAGGCAACATGAACCAACGGCTGCAATGGTTCACAGCCCATGGAAGTCGATCAGGAAGTCACTCAGGTATCTAGAAAGCGACGTCTAAAGACGACAGACGCCTCTAAACACAAAAGTAAGATTAAGTTGGTAGAATCGCATCCTTTGGCGGGAGTTATTTCTCAATTCAACGAGGTCAGTAGTGAGCCGGAAGGCGCCAACGCGTCACAAGTTGTGCAGGCGCACCGCGCAAGGCCACGTATTTTTACACTAAGAACGATTCGGCATCCTTCGAGGTATATGTTTATCTCGGATAGGAACTCGACACTTCATTTTTCTGTCTTGTCGCGCATTGTATCAGAAATAGCGAGCAATGATATCATTCACATCAAAAGATTAGGCGGCAGCAAGACGCTTGTTGAGATTAAGACGATGGAAGCGGCCAATCGTATGATCGCTAACCTCGCTTTGGAAAAGCATAAGCTCAAGGTATTTATACCATCTTTCCGCGTGCTCAAAACAGGCATAATCAAAGGGCTTGATCAATCATTATCTATCGAATGCATCAAGGAAAAACATTCGCTCTCCTGCTAAAATTTTGGACATACAATGCTTAAACCGCCGCATGATCATTAACAATCAAGCAACTTATATTCCTTTGAAGACCCTATGTATCAAATTCGCAGGACAGTCCCTTACAAGCGAAATTGTTCTTTTCAAGGCATTGTATTCTCACTTCTTACTCCGTGCATTGTAGACGACGCATAATGGTTCCGGTACACCAACGCGATGCGCGACGCGATATGCGACATGCGACACGAGATATTCAATCAATATACTGCTTTTCCAGAAGAGCTACACATTGATTAAATATCGCGTATCGTTAGATGTCGCATATCGTGTCGCACATCGCGCTAGTATGTCAGAATTATAAGAGTGATGTCCCGTGAGACGTATTTATCGCGTAACCGTATATCCAATCAGAAATCAATAAAATGCGAAACCAGCGGATCAAAAAGGAGGATCCCAATTGGACACGTTTAACTGGACACCGATCAATTCGATATTGATCAATTGAATACCGATCGATTGGACACCGCTCAATTAGAAGACATGCTCAATTGATTGATTTGACACCTATCGATTGGACACCGATCAAATGAACACGGATCGTTTGGACACCGCTCGAGTGGACACCAATCGATTGGATACTAATCATCTGGATTTCGATCATTTGGACACCTATGTCCCCCTGCTAATGCGGGGTCTATAATAGAAATTATAGCGATCGTAGGGTCTTAAGTCGTAGAAAATGACCAATCATAGTCGATTTTTCTTCTCATATTAGACTGTGATTGATTAATTTTAACTTAAGACACTATGACTGCTACAACTTCTATTGTAGACCCCGCATAAGGGGTGCACGGTTTCTATAATTGTATTGCTGCACATGGGTTTCGACTTCCTACGCGAAGCGACTTTTATCCTGCACCTCTTCCCCCTCCCCCTCTGTCAAGGTATCCAATTAGTCAGTGCCCAGTTGATCAGTGTCGGATTGATCGGCGTCCAATTGAACGTGTCCAATTAGGTGTCACCCGATCAGAAGCGTTATTCTGGTTTTACATTTTACTGATTCCTAATTGATTACGCGATACGCGACAAATATGCCTCATGGGATTCTACCCTTAAACCCCCCATCTAGATAAGTCACAATACGAAAAACGCATTTGCGTTCACATTGGCGACACTCAATCAGAAGCTGTTATTAGTACCATTGACACTTCTGATTATCATGAATGCGAATGTGGTTTGCGTGCTGCGACTTATCTAGACAGGGCTTAAGACGCAGAACTCAGGTCGCAAGCTTGTTGCATCAGCCAATCTGATGCGTCAATTTGAAAATGCTTTGAGATTGGGTGACGTAACAAGCTTGCGACTTGTGTTCTGCGTCTTAAGCCCTGTAGATCGGGCTTTATCATCTTTCATTTATAGAAAGTTCAATTTAAATTTTTTATACTATAACTCTCCAGAGCAAGTTGCCTGTAGGTTGCTGTCAATTTATTTGAAGTTGCCTTCAATATTTAAGAAAGCAACTTCCGATTTGCCTATTAGATTGCCAACTTTTATTGCTACTAACTCTTATGACCAACTTGACAACAGTTGCCCTCTTATAAACCGATCGTATAATAAGTTGTTAGAATTCAGAGTAACATGATAGAAACAGTTTCCGCCTAAAATCTTACTCCCATATATTACCAGTAATCTAGTGACATTGTAAAAATTTAAATTGAACTTTCTATAAATGAAAGATGATAAAGCCCGATCTACAGGGCTTAAGACGCAGAACACAAGTCGCAAGCTTGTTACGTCACCCAATCTCAAAGCATGACTGAACGAGCGTTGTCAAGTTCTCCGAATGTGAACGAAATCTTAGGTAAGCGTAACAAGTGATAACATTTTAAAGTATCAGGAGATTTCATTTACTCGATAAACATTTCAAAAAAAGTATTATGCTTTCATGTTAGAAGCTTTGGAGCTCACTAAAAAAATTATTTCATTAGAAACAGCTGAAAAATCTGTTAATACTGTGTCTATTCTATTATATCGTTTTATTAAAATCGAGAAATTTAACTCGATGCATCCCTCTGATTCAACACACTGCTCGACGACGCTCCAATTCCATTCAATTAACAGAAATGTGGACTAAATATTTTACGAAAACGATTCCAACAGATTGTAGCAACATTTATGGCAATAAAAGTTTGCTACAATGTTTTCGCTCGTTTGTGCAAACAACCATTGTCCGCATAATGCCTCTAGATTGTTCTAAACAAAATTATTATTGCTCTGCAGCAACATGATGGCAATTGAAGAGAAACTTGCACTTATTTTTTTCACTGGTAAAAAATTTGGTAAAAAACGATAGAAAAAAATCCTATCGTCTTGAATATTGAATCTGGATTTTATATTCACTAATGTGAATCGTGTATATACGAAAATGTATGTGTATATGTATCTCAGTATGTGTATATGTATATGTATATATAAATGTTGTAGGAATCTTTCGATAAGATCTTTATCGTTTCTTATATACAGATCCTATATATTAAAGTCTAATAGAAAAAGTAAGAAAACTATTTTATCTTTATCGTTTTGAATATGGATTTTGCTTCGTGTTTTCACAAAATGCCATATGATGAATATTTTATATTGAAATGCTATCATTATCGCATTATCATTTCTTATAGTTTCTTATAATTTTTTTTCGCAATTAAGAATCATGAATGTATAAGAATTTATCGAAAATGGAATTTCTATCGTTTTCTATCATATATCTATTTAAATGCAAATTTGATGTAAATAAGAAATAAAAAGTAAAGTATTTTTTATTCTTATATTTACATCATATATTCATCATGCTTGAAATACGTCATACATTTATAAGCATATTCATATTTTTAAAAACGTATATGTAGTATCAACGGGATTCGAATCTAAGACCTATGAAGTAATAACTTAATACGCTGAGCTATAACCGCATGCATGTCTGGACAACTTGGAATTCAATTGTTATTCAACTCTACCCATAGCCAAATAGCTCTGAGGTTGTCGTCATGTTGCTGAAAACCGTGTGAAGCAACCAATTTCGAAGAAATTCGAGCCCAAGTGCTTCGTTATTGTGCGTCTTAGGTTGTACTTATATGAATTCGACATCAGATTACAGCAAATTAGATTATGGCAATTTGTTGAACATTAGTACATTTCTTCAATTGATTTCTGACTGCAACATAACGACATTTTGTTGTCATCAGAAGTCGTCTGCGACAAACAGCAAGTTCACAACAATATGATGACAACATATGACGAAATATTAATGATGTTCGTATGATAATATCACCTTGCGAATTATACTGCAAAAATATATAGAATGTCCCAAACTTTTTGACATACTTCTTGTAGGCAGGTAGAGCAGACAAACTGAATCGAAAAGTCGTTATCATTTTGCAATTTTCACAATTTTTGTTTAGCTATCTAATGAGCGAAATATCTAAAATCTAAAATACATAAAACAACTTAATATAAGAATTTTCTTTAAGAATTTAAGATTTCTGTAAGAAACATCTTTAAAATATTTTATAAAGAACTTTGAAAGATATCTTAAAGTGTCTTATGCGTTGATTTTATCTTCTTATTCGGCAATCTAGAATTTAATATCTCGTTAATTAACGAAAATCGTAAAATAGAGACTTTTCGACTCGATTTGGTCGTCTTGTATAAATAAATTTAACAATGTACAATTCGTATATAAATACACTACGTGGATGGTTTGATAAGTATATATATGTGTGTGTGTGTGTGTGTGTGTGTGTGTGTGTGTGTGTATGTAAAAGATAAAAATTTGATATATAAAAAATTGATTAATTCTTTATAATTAAATAAAAAGATATCTTTCTATATAAAATATGCCAATAATTTAGTATAATATATATATAAAATGATAATAAATATAGATAATATATATGAAATAATAAATATAATATTCTCACTAAATTTATCTAATTGGGAGACAGTGTGCGTGCGCGCGCGAGTGCGTGTGTGTGTGAATGTGAATGCGTGCGCGCGCGCGCGCGCGCGTGTGTGTGTGTGTGTGTGTGTATGAGACTGTACAAAAATGAAACATTTATTTAAAAAATTCACAACAATTGCTATCCTGTTTGCATAAATAAAAAAAAACACAATATTATGTATGCATATTACTTACTAATATAAACTATACATTTTCAATGAAGACAAATGCAACATACGAAAGAAAACGTTATCACTGTTACTGCTGTCACAGTGCTATAAAAATATTATGATACACCGACAAATTATCAGTTGTCGTCATGTTGCCATCACATTGCTGGGTAACATACTATAACATACTAATATTTCTGACTGCTTGCTTTCAAAATTCCATCAATTAAATATTTGTATAATCATTCGTGCTGTTCAATATGATAAGATACTTGATATGATGACGGCAAACAAACAACTATTCAACATTCATGCAGTGTATTAGTTTGTTCAATATGATTAATCACACTTATCTGGGTATTGCCTAGACAAACTAATGCCCTAAACGAAATTATTATTGCCCTGATGACAGCAACATAATAACAATTGAAGAGAAACTTGTGCTAAGTACCTATTTCTTTTCTTATGACAAGAAACATTTTGTTATCTACGTCAAATTCGTAATGTATGTAAGCTACAAAAACTTACATATTTTTTACAATATATATGAAAAATATGATGGTGTTAAAAAACTTCTTTGATTTTATTTTTTATTGGTAATGCTTAAAGTAAAAAAATTATGATTTCTTAATTATGACACTGATTTACAATATTACTATTTCTTGTTATCTAAATTGTGATTTTTATGCATTTTATTTCGTAAAGTAATACAAAAATGGTTTAAATTTGTGGAGATTTTTCAAAAATAAAATTAATTTTTCAAAATCTGTAGGTAATGGATCTTCTTCAATCTTATACATTCTTTTTGAGCAACTAAAAATACGATTCACCACTCAGCAGTTGAGAAACAAACGTTGTAAATCAGTGTTATTAATGAGTAAAAATATAAAATAATAATATAAAAAGATACTAACTCGTTCATGGTCATGTAGCATGTCTGCAAAAGCAGATCTAGCTACTTCTTGATGATAATCGTAATATTGATCTTTCTCTTCCCACGAAGCAACACCAGTGAGAGGATTCAAACATTGCGTAAATATACTCATATTTCGATTAAATAATGTTCTTATTGCAGTAATAACACTAGCTTTTGACATCCAACGTTGAAATGTATGTGCAGAAAAATGAAAGATTTATTTAAATATTCTGCCTTTGCTTTATTTCAACTCCTTATACCTGTAAGAATAATTTCTATGTATTATGGATTCCAAAGTGTTTTATATAAGGTGACCAGATCAGTCTAGTTTTTCCCGGATATGCACTTTTTTTTTAAAGCGTCCATGTCCGACCAGGTTGTTAATGTGTCCGGGATGGACTCCTTTTGTTTCATTGTGTGTTTGTGTGTGCGCGCGCGCGCGCGTGTGTGTGTGCGTGTGTGTGTACATGCGCACATGTGAGAGAGGAAGAAGGGAGGAGAGGAAGGAAGATGGAAGGGAGGGATGGAGATGGAGAGAGAAGTGAGGGAGGGAGAGGGAAGCGAGGGAGCGAGAGGGAGAGGGGAGTGAGAGGGAGAGGCGTTTATTGACATTCTAGGGCGAGCCTTCTAAGAAAAGAGGAAGAGATTTTACAAGAGCAGATATTATATAATAATAATAATAATAATTTATTATGCATGATAGTTAAAGCAATGCAGATAATGATAAGATTATATTACATGAGATCATAAAAAAGTGAATATACTAGGTACAAAGATTATAACTTTAAAATATTATTGACTAATAAAGAGAAAAAGAAAAACTAATGTAACAAAGTAATAAGAACTTACGAGAAGATAAGAAAATTACGAGGACTGACCATTCGTCTGCTGCAGCCACAGATGCCGAAAGAATTCACGTTTAAATATATATGAGGAATCAGATTCTCTAATTGAGCTCGGAAGTGAATTTCACATTGTAGCCCCGAAAAAAGCATTATATGTAGTTGTTCTACAGGAGAGAACGACAAGGTTAAAAGGAGAGTCGCGGGTGTGATCACGAGAACTTATGTAAGGACGGAAGTTAGAAGCAATATACGAGAGAGCGGATAGAAAACAGAAACAGCAAATGAGATAAGTTCTTCTGGCATCTGCGGAGAGCCATCAAAGCATGCTGTAATAATTAGAGACGTGATCGTAAATACGCAAATTGTAAATAAAACGCAAACGTTCATGAGTCGCTTGAGTTTGAGTCTCTGCTGACTAGTTAGATCAGTGAAAACTGCACAGCAGTAATCAAAAAGTGGAGATACTAGGAAGGTGATTAGCTGTACACAAAGGAGTGATCAAGCTACTCTTATAATATTTGAGCTGCCATAAGACCCTATTAACACGATTGGAAATGGTTTTGACCTGCTCAGAGCAGAATGTTCGTGAAGTGAACACCCAGGTTGGTAACTTGATTGGTGAATTCAATAGGTAAGCCATCTATCTTAAGTTCTATTTCATGAGAAGTCAATATTATTGAGTGCCTGGCAGTGCCTATGAGCATAACTTTTATTTTGTGCGGATTAAGCCTTAGAGAGTTATTACCAGCCCAAAACTCGATAACAGCAATGTCCTCCCTGACCTTACTTACCGCCTATTCAAGCTACTCCTGAGGCTAACAGTGGATATAGATCTGAAGATCATCAGCGTAAAGAATATGCTTGCATTTGATAGAGAGCTATAAGTCATAGATGAAGAGAGAGAACCGAGAAACAGAGGCCCGAGGACAGAGCCCTGAGGGACACCTACTTAAACGGGCGCCCATGACGAGAACGTGCCTCGCTGAAATCTCCCAGATAAGTAGGACTCGAACATAGAGAACCAGGATAGAGCAAATTGAGAGATTGGATGACATTTTACGAAAAAGCAGCTCATGGAAGACAGCCTGTCAAAGGCCTTAGAGAAGTCAAAAAGAACGAGCAGGGTGACCATTCTTTTGTCGATGGCCCACTTGACATCGTTGGCCAACTTAACTAGCACAGACTGCGTACTATGGCCCCTCCGAAAGCCAGTTTGAAATGGATTGATGAATTGATGAGTTATCAAGGAAAGAGGAGAATTGGTCATACGCTCAAGGACTTTGGAGAGGAAACAGAGAATGGAGAGGGTTGAAAATCAGACGGAGATTGAGGATTTTTTAAATTAAGGAATGGAGTTACATTAAAAAGCTCTCAGATGGGAAAGTGGAAGAATACAAGGAAAGATTAAATACATTAAGGATAATAGGAAAGGTAATAGGCAAATTAAGCGTAATTAGACAGTTGATACCGTCAGATCCAGTGGATTTGGAGAGAGCTTTGTCCAAAGTTTCTGGCGTTATATGAAAAAAATGGAACGAATTAGAGGAGAAATCGGAGGAGAGCAGAGAGAGAAAAAGAGGTAGGACATTATAGTGACAATTGAAGATGAGATAGAGAGATTGGAAGGTGTGAAAGTAAGAGAATTAGGAGGGGCAAAATGACTGGTGTGATCGGTGGAAATGTGAGAAATTGTATTAGTAGAGGAACAGAGGTAAAGAAGATGATCAAGAGAGATATTGAGGGAGTAGCGGAAGATTTAGATTTGGCAAGGTCAAGAGAGAGAGAGGGGGGAGGAGGGAGAGAGGAAGAAAGGGAGAGGACCGGAAATCATTAAGCCCATGGCCCATAAAATACATAGTAAAATAACAAAAACAACCTAAATCTGGGCTAATGAGAGTCAGCGCGAAGTGCGCAATAAATCTTTTACAAATAATTTTATTAATACATACGATGTGTTGATATCATCTTTATTTAAAATCTTGAAAGCTTGAACGTATCGATTCTGTTTTGAATCTTTATCAGCAATCTTCTTAAACTATACTATATAGATTTCGCAAACGTTCGATGTAAAATCATTCATAGGTTGTCAAAACTGTAGTGTTATCTGTTTAAATTCATATACATAAAATATTAAAACCAATAAAGTAACTCATTCACACGATCGCCAAATCTCATCATGAAACTTTGGATAATATATTAATATTCACAACTAAACACATTTTATAATACATTTAATGTAAATTTGTTTGATTCCGTCCAATCCATCTGGAGTGACGAATATGTCTAATGAAACGTTAAAATTGACAAAGGTCGGATGGACGGAGAACAATAAGTCATAATAAATATGAAATATAAAGACAGTACATTCGAATTAAGTTGCTGATTTTAACGTATATGACGTATGTAACATATTTAGCATATATAAATAATACATATAAGAACAGAAAATTATTGTAATAATTTAAAACATAATTTAATGCAAGAGTTGAAACATCAAAATGAAGATCTAGAATACACAGTCAAAATTTAAACGCGTCGCATTAACATTATGCTTAAAATTATGTAGTAATTTATGATCACTCATTGTAAAAGTTGCAAATATAATCAAATATAGGAATTGATTAACGACAGAATAGTTACAAATATAAATTAATAAATGAATTGGTGAGTCAGAAAGAAAAACTAAACTACAAATCAAAATTTTTAAACGTCGCATTAATATTGTACATAAAATTATGAGGTAAATTTATTATCACTCAGTTTTGAAATATACATTATGTCAAATCATTTAACATGGATGTATACATAGTAAACTAATCACCAGATCATTACTATGTATTCATGATAATAAAATTTGAAAAATACTGTGTATTATTATACAATATTATAACTGTTTTTTTTTTGCTAATACTAATATATATTTTTATTATCTTAGGATTTTTAAATGCACTCTTTTTCATTTATTTTTGAATTTAAATATACAACTTATTTTATATTACAATTTAAATTAAAATGTCTTTTTTGTCCTATTTTCAGTATCTTACTTTTGTACTACTTTTCAATCGATCAGGAATGTCCTAGTTTAGATCTGGTCACACTAGCTATATGTATCACACAATACACTAAATCTCATAAACTATATTATTTTGCTCCTTCTAAAGCCCGATGTCCACGATGCTAGAAATCGGTACGAGATCTCGGATCGATTTCAAAGAAAGAATTAACAAATCACATTTGAACAATTTGATCACATGACCATTACGATAAGTCAATTCTTTCTTCATCCGAGATCTCGGACCGATTTCGTGGACACAAAGCTTAAAGAAGAATTCACACCTTGACAGAAAAGCAGAAGCCAATGGTTGCGTTTAGTAGAGAGAACTAATCAGTTAGCGCTTATGATTAATTCTTGCCTTTCGTTCTTCGTTGGATCTAAGTGCAGGAACCAATTATATTAAAGAATCACTAAGATGATAGGATCACTAAGATCACTGATTGGTTTTCTCTGTTAAATGCAGTCAATAGGAATTCACGCTGGTAGTAAGTAGTACACTCTGCTTTTTTATTTTTCTATCAGCGCGAATGATTGGCTTCTGTCAAAGTACGAAATCTCTCTAAGAAATTTATTACTTTCAATAAGAAGGAAGTAGGTTCTCATATAATCTTACTGATAATGCATGGGGCGAACTGCAGAAGACAATAATGATAATGTATTTAAACTGCCACGTATGTCTTGGACTTTTATCAGTTTATGAGCTATTAGTATAACTTTATTATTCTTCCGTTTCAACATTCCAAAAATTTTGAAAATATTAAATTTTTCCTGCAAACAGATATCATGAGAATTAAACCAAGCAGAATACTAAAATATTCTATCGCTATGCAAAAATTATATTCAACTTATTGATAATTGAAGTTCCTGAATAGTCATCATAGTTATATTGAATCGTGACGTAAGAAGCAAGAAATATATGATGTTAACTTTTATTTCTAGTGTCTGACGATTCAATATGGCTGTGATGACTACTCAAGAGCCTTAATTACAGGCCGACAAAATTTAGGGGGGGGAGGGGGTCTTGTGTTTTAAACTTTGAAAGATGTTTCCGTAGGATTTTGATGCGCTGAAAGAGTCCATTGTCCGTTTTTTTCCATTACTCTCCATTTTTTAAATAATCGCAAAACAGTTTTTTCCGGAAGTAACTTTTATATTAATTTTTTCCGGCTAAAAATGATATCGAGATCTGTTTTGCGGCATTTAACTTAGAAATGTTCCAACAATACTGAAAATATTTTTCCGATGCTTATAAAAATGTTTTATGCAAACCGCAAACAAAAAATTTTGGAAAAATCGTTGAACAAAAAACCGGAAAAAAATTGACAAATTTTGAAATATAAAACCAAATAATTTAAAAGAAAGATTGTTAAAAATATCTGACAATTTATACCTATAGCTGTATGTTTTTAGTTTAAATCCTTTTTTGAAAAACTAATTTCCGATCATTTGTTCAAAAATTATTGAATTTAAAGCGCCAAAGCAGCTCGCGCGTCACCTACAGTGCGCGATATTTTCTCGAGTCTGACACATAGTCACCAAATACAGGAGCATGTTATGTAGTCTTTTTTAGTCACTGATTTCAAATCTGAAGTAAAAAATATGCAATTCAAAATGGCAGATCCAATATGAAGAATAAGAATTTTAAAAAATCCGTACATGAAAATCGATATTTGGTGGTTTTGTAAATCCTCGATTATTTATACTGTAATCACAATTGTTGAATTGAAAATAGCAAATCCAATGCAAATCCAATAAAGTTATTGAATTTAAAGTGTTGCGCGAGCTGCTTTGGCGCTTTAAATTCAATAACTTCTGAACAAACGGAAATTAGTTTTTCAAAAAAGGATTTAAACTAAAAACATACAGCTATAAGTATAAATTATCAGATATTTTTTACGATTTTTTTCTTTCGAATTATTTGGTTTTATATTTTAAAATTTGTCAATTTTTTTCGATTTTTTACGATTTTTTCAAAGTTTTTTTTTTGCAATTTGCATAAAACATTTTTATAATCATTGAAAAAATATTTTTAGTATTGTTGGAACACTTCTAAATTAAATGCCGCAAAACAGATCTCGATATCATTTTTTGTTTAGCCGGAAAAAAAACTGTTTTTGCGATTATTTAAAAAATGGAGAGTAATGGAAAAAAATGGACAACGTAATTGTTTTCAGCGCATCAAAATCCTATGGAAACATCTTTCAAAGTTCAAAGTACAAGGCCCCCCTCCCTCCTAAATTTTGTCGGCCTGTGTTACCAATAATGTTTAATTATTTTTATGTAAAAAAAAAATCATCTCTTTTCGATTGTTACGAGTACATATTTAAGGCGATGCTGGAGTGACGGCCGAACTTGATCGATGTCAATAGTACAGACTTTTTCCAAATAAAAAAGTCGATAATAGTGACATATCTTTAATTCATTTCTTACATTATCAGTTCGATATTTCATGTGTCGTACGACTTGAAAAGCCTGTCGTACGACACATGAAATATCAGGCTCACTCAAACGCTACATCTGTCCTTATCTAACATATTACAACGCCATCTCTTGCAAGATCAAATATCTACTGCTGGACACAATCAGGGATTTAAGGGGATTCTAAAGTCATCTGTATTACTAAGCCATATAATTTTTGTATAACGATTACTTTTTTCTTCTTTTAATGATTCGAAAATCCTTTTCCAGGAATAAAGTATACGCATTAATACGTATATCTGTGAGGTGGAGTCTACGTCAAGAACGACCAAAAATTTCAAAATTGATATTTTTACTATTTCTTAATCTATAGTATTGTATATAGTGCTCCAGAGCAATCGTGACAAAATTTGCTTCATATAAAAACTGTGCAATCTGTATTCCCGAAATAATAGTCCACAGACTGGAAATTTGCACAAAGAAACAATGTGGAGTTTTTAAAATTGGACTTAGACTTTAGAGGTCGATTCTGTATTTTCAAACAAGGTGAAAATTACAAAAGTGAGCAAATTTACTAGGTGTTGACCAATGAAATTATCAGTATTTTAGTAAATTTGCTCACTTTTATAATTTTCACCTCGTTTCAAGATACAGAATCGATTTCCTAATTAAAATCTTATTGTTATACAAAAATTTATGAGTACATGAGATATTGATGTAGTAATACGTAGGGATCAATATCACATAAATCGTCTATGTGTAAGTTTACAATATGACTAATCATCTTTAGGATTTCTTTAATATCGAAATATTATATACATTAATGTTAAACAAGGACAAGATGATGAATCCAAAGCATCGGATGCATCCGAAATTTCCGAACGCAGCCGTAGATCAATATTACATGCGTAATTTTTTGTCGTACGACGAATTTTTCAAGCTTATTAATTGGCTGCAAAACAGAGAGAATCTCGGATCTCTTTGTTCTATAGTCAATCAACAGGCTTGAAAAATTTGTTATACGACAAAAAACAGACGCATATAATATTGGCCAAAAAAGTAGCGGTCATAGACTCTTAAGTCATAGAAAATTAACCAATCACAGTCCAATATGAGAAGAATAATCAAGTATGATTAGTCAATTTTCTATTTAAGATCCTACGATCGCTATGACTTCTAATATAGACCTTATATTATGAAATAACAGAAACATTTTAGGAGATACTTTATCAAATAAAAACAAAAAACATACAATATCGATGTATAATCGTAAATAGATTCCTTGAGTCTTCATACGTATACACGTAATTTCCAGATCATAATATAAATATTTTTTTTAAGTTCTTAACCTTAAGGTTTGTTTTCTGTGGCTAAACTAATATAGTTTTGGAAAGTGAAAAAGACATATGCTTGATATTTGTCAAGAGCGAGAAAGAATTTCAGTGCAGTCTAATGCAGTAACAGAAAACAGATCACTGATTTGATAAACTTAATATTTTTCATTGATGTAAGGAATATACTATTTTTCTATATAAGCTATAAAACTGTGGTATTCAGAAAAATAAATAAGTTTTCAACTTTTTATAAAGTAAATTTTAGTATAACTGTAGCACCTCCCAATTTTGCATCTATTTTAATCTATTTTAATTCTGTAAAAGGATTTTTTATTCCGTTCAATAAATTCAGAGATTTTTATTAATCTGCAATGTTTAATTTGCAATGTTTAATCTGCAATTAATCGACAATTTGATCACTCCAGCATTCCCTTAATACATTACATATTATATTATAATACATTATATGTAGAATATAATAATTTTTACGTAATTGTACAGTTTAGCTACAGCATCTAAAAAAATCAGTAAAATTAGGCTTCGCGTTTTTGCATGAAATGAAAGAATCTAGCAGAAATAAACGTCGCTCTACTCCGAGAATCGAGATATTAAGGACCTTCACACAACAGAACAAATATTAGGAACAAGAATATTAAAGATTTCAACCTATCAGATACTAGTTACATCGGAATACATGGTTTCTTATAAGTTGAAACCTTAATATTTATTCCTATTCCTAATATTTCTTCCATTGTGCACAGGGCCTAAATGTTCAAAGTTGACGATTATTGAGGTTAAAATCTGTCACAGCTGCGAAATACTGCGATGCAAGCAAGTACTACAGTCACATTTTCATACTCTACAGCCGTACACTCATACGTTTTTGATATTTCTCGCTACAGTACAGTGCACGAAATTTGAACTTAACATTTTGAAGCAATTAAAGTACAATGAAATACTTATTAAAAAAAAAGTACATTAAAAAGACCGCTGGCGCGCGAGGGACAAAATGGCAGAGAAGAAAAGGAAGGAGAAGAGGGGCGGAACCCTCTCTGTAATCATTGAGTCACCGACTCTAATGCCCATAGTCAGGCTTTATATTTAAAGTTTCCTTAAATTTATCTTAGATATTCTACGAATTATTTCATTGGCTACTGAGTATCTAAAGATAAATTTAAGGAACAACCTTAAGTACAAAGTCTACGAATACAGGCATAAGATACTATATATTAAAGACGGATATTCTTATGGGAGTTCGTGTCTGTTAAAGCTGTTCACAAAGATTAAAAATTGATGTGATTGAAGGTAAGAAAAACATAATATTAATTTTATGATTTATTTTCGTAAATATGTATATATGTGTAAAACTAAATAATACTCGATTTTTATTTAAAATTGTGATTTTAATGTTATCTTGTCCGGGTTTGATTATCAATAGAAATAATAATTGTAGAGAAAAATATTGTAATTTTGTGACACTATATATAAGATTTATATCATAGCATTACAAGTATGTATACTTATTTATAGAGCGTTTATATAATAAAAAATCATTAATTTAATAATATATTAGTTTATAAATTATGTTAATAATTGCAAATTATATTAATTGTCGATAATGTTAGCGTTTTTCAATTACCTCCGAGCTCATGGGGTCCGGTTTTGTGAGGATGAAAATTTGCCCAGGGTTGAAGGTCTTTAATAGTATTTTGTCGTATAAATTCAAAAGTGTACACTAAGCGTTTTCTGTTTCCAAAATGGAATCAGTTGTTTTTTGTTCCAGTGCAACAAAACTCAATGCACAAGTTCACTGTACTGCACTAAGTTCGAAGTCAGTGCAAGCAGTAGAAGTATTAATGTACAGTGGACGCTAAGATTGTTACTTTTTTTTCGATGGCTTTCGAAATACGCAAAATTTTTCAGAATATAATCCACTATCTATGGATACGTGTAACAAGCGATTATGATAGCTATCAAAATATATTGGAATGGAATTAAAACGAAATTACTCTGATTGGTTAATCCCCCACCATTTCTTTTCCGTTACTGTACCGTTCCGCTATTTCTTTCTTCATCGAGATACACTCTTAAACTAGGATTGGAAAAGTTATTTTTTAAAAATAATGCCTTACCGTTACCGTTATTTGCACTAAAAAGTAACTCATTATCGATTCTAAAAAGTAATGCATTACCATTACTTAAAAGTAATGATAAAAAATCGTTACTTTTCGTTACTGTTTTTGCAATTATGTAAGAGACAGACCTACTCAATGATTTTGATAAAATTAGAGTGACGCGTTTTTGCACGAAATAAACGAATCTGACAGAAAAATAAGTGTCGCTCTGCCCAGCGAGATATTGGCCAGTATTCACAGTCCGTTCTTATATTCAACCTTTGACTTTTCCCCATATATGTAATACTACTATATTACTAACGGCAATTAAGAGCTACCGAAAACATCATGGTGCAGACGATCGCTTCTCACTTCCACAATTCGTGTACTTTGCGCATGCGGAGAACGTATGCACGCGGACTCATGGCACATATTGTAGAGGTTAGATATTATAAAGTATAATTAAAAGAAATACCAAGTCTAAAATATATAATTGTACTTTACTTTTTGTATAGTACTTTTATATAGATCAGAAGCGAGAAGTCGATTTTCTATCTTACTATCTTGGCACACCCCCCACTCTCAAAAAGAGGCTGCGTTAGCAATATAGTAGTATTACATACATGCTTTTCCCTCACTTTTCTTACCTTTTCTATAAGAAAGAGAGGACCGTGAATTTAAGATCTCAGAGCCATCACGTCCGGAAAGAGTGGCCAATTCAAGAACTAGCTGCATTTCAAGTAAGAATCAGTACGATCGATACGAATAACTCCGAATAAATAATTAAAGTGATCCAGAAGTAAATATATATACAGGGTGGCACGAATATACGGCCCCACTCATCCCGAGCAGACTAAACTGAGTAGAAAAGTCCTGTACTATTTTGCAATGCTCGCAATAATTGACGAAATATTAACGTTTAAAGACAGCCGAATACGCGTGTCCGTCCGACTTACTATTGTCGAAGGTACGGCCCACCGAGCGCGAAGCTCAACGGCGCGGCGCACCTGCTAGGCCCGCTCCTCGCGGCCCGCGCGCCTTGCGCTCGGTGAGCCGTACCTGGACAATAGTAGGTCGGGTGGATACGCGTATTGTGAGAGTGCCCCGGCAAAAAGAAGTCATCGGAAGTCATCGCAAGATTGCGCTTTTGTCGTGACGCCTGGCGAGAAAATTTCCGAGATGAATAGTGGCGACGTGTGACTCACGGACAGTGGCGCTTCGCGGCATATCTCTTTTCATCGCGATTGGTTCACGAATTTCACGGTATCGGCGGACGGGGAAGTCGTGCTTGATGAGGACGGCGCATGTGATGTGCTTGATAGGAAACTTGATAGGTGCTTGAGGAAGCGTCAAAGTCAATAAGTTCATTAACGGCAAATGGTACATCAATAATCGAGGATGTTTCAAAAATTTGAAAGAATTTATTCTCGGTCGGAGTGTACTTTTAAAGAATACGAAGTTCGCTTTATGGGCGACAAAGTGACAGTGTCAAAGGACAACATGATCGTCAAGGCGTCATGATCACTCAAGGCGTCAAGCAATCGAACGATCTTTTTCGAATGCTATTCGTGCCCGCGAAATTAGAAGTGTGCAACGTGTCGGAGACGATCAATTCAATGAACAATTTAAGGCTATGACACGAGAGATTCGGACATCTGACCACTGTTGCCTTGAAGAAAATGACAGACAAGGTCAAATCAAAGGTGTGAGTTTATCGGAGGTAGACGATTTCTTCTGCGACGCGTGCCAACTTGGAAAAGCCCATCTTTCTTCCAAGAAGACGATCGAAAAGAGAAAATGGCTGGTGGGTGTGTTCATCCATTCCGACGTGTGTGAGCCGATTTCGACAGAATCGTTAAGCGAGGTACTTTGTGACTTTCATCGACGTCGAATTTTCGAACCGTGTATTTTTTGCATCAAAAATCTCAAGTTTGCGAGAAACTGAGAGTTCGAAAAATTGGTGCAAAATCAATTTGAACGTTCAATAAAAGCGTTCCGTTCAGACAGAAGTTCCAGACAGAAGAGAATATTCAAACAAGAACGTCAAACAATTTCTCATTGAGGAGATTCAGTTTTCGAATTCCGCTCCATTCTGCTTGGAACAAAACGGAAAATGCGAATAAGCAGACAATAGATCATTGAATCAGCAAGAACGATGCTTAAGGCGAAGAACCTGTCACTGTATTTGTAGGTGGAAGTAATTATCACGGCCGTAAACATGCAGAATCGTGTGATATCCAGATCACATCACGAGAAAACACCGTACGAGTTTTGGCATAGCAAGAAACTCAATGTCGAACACCTGAAAGTCTTCGATTCCACGGCATACGTGCACGTACCAAAACTATTCGACGGAAGTTGGACGCGAAGTTGAAAAGAGTGATTCTTATGGGATATCAGGAAAATTCGGGAAATTATCGCCTTTTCAATCCAACTTTGAAGATAGTCTCCGTGTCAAAAGACGTCACCTTCAACAAGCAGGAGAACGAGAACGACAGAATATGAACGAGATACCACTAGACGAGTTCATCCTGCCAGAACCTTCGGATGACGCAAAACTTCCCAGCGAGGAAGAAGCACCCGAAGGTCGGAAAGAGGAATCCAGGGACGCGAAGGACGAAGTAGCAAGCGAGCCGGGACAGCAGACGGAAAACGTGAGACGAATATAACCAAGAACACTTCGAGACCGTGCGGCACTCCGACAACCCGAAAGGTACCAAGCGAATCTTGTCGAATACACGTTCTCAACTTTCAACGAGGCAGTTAATGGGCCAGATGCGGACAGATGGAAAGAAGCAATCGAAGCAAAAATCGAGTCACATCGCGAAAATGAGACCTGAACATTCGTGAGAAGAAATCTAGACATAAGACCGATTGATTCGAAATTTAAAATTGTCCGAGATGAAAATGGCGAGACGTTGCGGTTTAATTGCGAGACTCTGCGCACGAGGCTTCAGACAAGTCGAAGGATTCGATTATCAAGAGACCTTTTGCCATCAGATATGAATCGCTTTTGCGTATTTTCTTGATCTTGGTGACTCAGCTGAAACTGGAAATGTAATTCGACGTAAAAACAGCATTTCTCTACAGAGACCTACGAGAAGAGATCTACTTAGAAGTTCTCGAAGGGATCGACGCTAGCGATAGTTCCAATGATATGCAGGCTGCAAAAATCATGGTATGATCTGAAGCAGGCTGCACGTTGCTGAAACGAGAAGTTCAGAGGCGTTCTCAAGAAGCTCGAACTGATGTAGTGCGAAAAATCATTTTTCGCGATAAAATCAATGATAGTAAAGTGTTCGTCGCGATATTCGTCGACAACAGTTTCGTAGCAAGGAGAGACCCTGAACGTGGTGAAGAACGTCTTGAGTGAATCCTTCGAGATTATGATCGATAATTCTTATTGTTTCATCGGAGTATAAATCGAGCGAGATCGTGTGAGAGAGACAATGCTAATTCATCAGAAAAAGTATGTAATGCGTGTGATCGCGACATTTGGCATGAAAGACGCGAAATCCGTTAGTACGCTGTACTCGTTATTGTATCACATGTGCGACAATGATCGAACGTTAAGCAACGTACCCGCGAGACCGTGGGATCGCTAACCTCTTGATTATATCGTCCGGACATCGCTTTCGTGAGTCAGGTAGCTCAGTTTTTAAATAAGCACGATGAGACTGGCAAGCCGTCAAGAGAATATTTCGATATTTGTTAACCATGGTAGACTATGGAATCATGTATCGAGCGCGCGAGACGAAGGTCGAAGTGACAGGTTTTTTTAGATTTCCATTATGCGAGCGACGTAAACACGAGGCGGTCCATGTCGGAATTTGCGTTTTATTTCGTTGGTAATGTCGTGACATAGTCTTCACAAAGACAAAAAGTCGTGACCCTCAAGTAGGTTGCAGCGGCGACAGCCGCAAAAGAGGCTAAGGAACTTAATGTGAGATCTCGGGCGTCCCGACAGCAATCCAATCAGTTTGTTTCTGGACAACCAGAGTACAATCAAGCGAACAAAGCATATCGATATTCGATATCATTACATTCGAGAGAGAATTGAAAACAAAGATCTGGATATATTCCCTCACAGTATCAAAGCGTGGACATATTCACGAAATCTTTCTCGAAAGAACGTTTTCTTTTCTTGCGAATTTGAAAATGACGAATCGCGGAAGATACTTAAGCGGGGAGAGTATTGAATTTAAGCCTTTCTCGTATTTCGACACAATATCATAGAACCATTAACGCGTACACACGCGAAGAAGAATAGAGGGGGTATTTACGCTCATGTGTTCTTCCTCATACGCGATAAACGAGTCAGTCTGAATCTAAAACGCGTTCGAACAAATAGGTCTTATCGGAGCTAAGTAGAATCTCAGCATCGATTTTCTTGTACTTTATAAAATTAAATTGCTCATTACCAATACTTCACCAAGCGAAATCAATTCTTTTAATCATGTTCCATTACCTATCCAATATTATATAGTTATGAAATTATACAATTATATATTAATGATATGAATATACAGGATGTTCCGCAATTTTTTTCCAAGCGCTTTTGTAGATAGAGCTAGGACTACACTGACAATGAGTCAAAAAATCCTCTATCTCATTTTGGAATTTTCGTAATAGTTTACAAGATATTAATTACTAAAAATCGCTGAATTTTCAATAATTTTTTACTCAAATACGTGGGCTGCTGGAAAAATTTCTGCAATCTAATATTATACTTCCAGTGGCGCCAACGTTCTGCTACTATCATATCCGTAAAATTAGACGTTTTTAACCTATAATTCAGTTGACAGTTTGTACTCAAGCCAACTAGTTTTGTTTGCATAGTATTTTAAAAGAAGTTATTTTGTGAGAAAATAGAAATTTCGCGTGAAAATTTTTGGGCAATGATTTTTTACGATTACAAATGTAATCTAACTCCGAAACAATGTGTCGATCGACTTCATTTGGCTTTTGGGGATGCAGCACCATCCAATAGGACTGTTTATAATTGGTTTGCCGAATTCCAGCATGGACGTACCTTTCTTTGTGACGAATTCCGTGAAGGTCGTCCATCCACGTCTGTTGTTGCCACTAATGTTGATGCTGTGCGTGAAATTATTGAGTGAGACCGGCATATGACATACCGCGAGATTCAGGCATCCTTAGGCATTGACGTGAAAGCAATACACACGATTTTGCATGATCAGCGTATGGAAACTTTGCAGTCGTTGGATCTCACACAATTTGACCGAAGCTCAAAAACAGGCTCGTGTTAAATAGAACAAAGAAATGCTCAAGAAATTCAACCGAGGTCGGTCAAATTTGGTCTACAACATCGTTACTGGGAACAAAACATGGATCTATTCGTATGAGCCCGAAAGTAAACAACAATCCACTGTTTGGGTATTTCAAAATGAACCGAAACCAACAAAAGTTGTTCGTTCACGCAATGCTGCCAAGCAAATGATTGCTTGTTTCTTCAGTTATATCGCAACCGTGGCTTTAGAGGATCGAAGGACTGTAAATACTGATTGGCATACAACAATTTGTTTGCCAGAAGTCATAAATGAATTGCATAGAACAAACCGAAATCGTCGTATCATCCTTCATCATGACAACGCCAGCTGTCACACAGCACATCAAACCGTTGATTTTTTATCCAGTAAAAATGTCGAATTGATAATTCATTGTCCGTATTCACCTGATTTATTACCTAATGACTTCTTTTTGTTCCCAAACATTAAAAAGAAGATGCGTGGTGAGCGATTGAGTCGTCTCAAGCAGCTGTTGAAACATTTCGTACACTGATTTCTGAGGTTACAGCCTCAGAGTGGAAAAAATGCTTCGAAAATTGGTTCGAGCGTATGCAAAAATGTATCGATCTTAAAGGCGAATACTTCGAAAAACAATAAAGCCATTTACTGAATTTTACATATTTTTTTTTCATATTGTTTGCAGAAACTTTTCTAGCAGCCTACGTATTATCAACTTTACAGAAAAATAGCGAGACACAAAAATTGTTTATTTTCTTTTCATGAAGTTCTGAGAATTTTTTAATACATTTTTTCACGTTGGTAAAAATAGTTGCCGATATACACATATACAGTGCCTGACAAAAGTCCCGGGCCATCTGAATAATTTTTGGTTCGAGATATAGGATTGAAATTTACTGGGATACAACAGGATCGTAAAATTTATCATTGAAATTTATCAAAAACACTCACCTTAACATTTCCAGAGGAAGGAGGGAGAAGGGGACCTGAAAATCTTAAATGGCATGTGGGGTCGAGTGAAGGCACGTTTAAAAAGATTTTTCGAGACGAGAACAATGCGACCGAAGTTTCTACGATTTTTTTATGATCATTTGAACATTGTTATTCAGAAGAAAGAATTACATCTTTTGTGGCATGTGTGTGTGCGCGCGCGCGCGTTCATCTTGGCTCATCTTTAATTGAATCGGTTTTTCAGAAGTAGTTGATTTTTAAATTGGATCACGGTCAGGATAAGTAGCATTGAATAATTCGGAATATTTCTCGATAGGATCTTATTCTATCGCCATATTCTCTCATCATCAATATAATTAATTTTCAAGCCTTATAACTCGAAAGTACTTAATGTAAAATAACTTCACTGTAGTATTTTGTAAAGCTGTTGACACCAGGTATTAGATTCTGGCATCAAAAATAGGGTGTCCCATAAAAAAAATCAATTTGACCTTGATCTGACCTTGGCGACACCACCCAAGCGGATGTGATCAGTGAAGACCTTTTTAAATCATGTAACTTTTGTCTAAAACATTTTTCTAAAAAATCCTTTGCTTTTAAGATATTTGATCATTTCCAAACTTTTGACACACACTGTATATACGTATATACGTTGGTGCATCAAAATCTGGACAATTTTACTTTAAATTTTCCGCTATATTGTGTCTCCGCCAGAGGTTGTTGTTGCGTCCGTGAAGACCGCAGTCGTTGAAAGGGCTCAAGCGCTAATTTCGGATAATCCAGGGCAATCGTTGCGCATTCTGATGGATGTAGTGAAGCCGTGGATGGCGTTCGAAAGACCATGTTTTTCAGCATACGAATCATTTGATTCAAAATTGGCTCTCAGACATCAATATGTTTTAGTCCAAGGAATTCTGGCCTTCCAACGGCCAGATTTAAATCCCTTGAACTACTACGTATGGAGCGTAGTTGAAAGGATCACAAACAAGTCTCGGCATCCCAATGTGACGTCATTAAGGACCGCTATTGTGGCAGCATTCGTCGACATGGACACCGCTACATTACAGTGTGCGTGCGAACGCTTCAGATCGAGAATAGAGGCCGTCATTCAAGTAATAAGAAATATATCGAATAATTGTGCTCTACAGGGATCCCCCAAGTGTCATGTAAAAGGATTTTTTGTAATATTTAATTTTTCATTAAAAACATTTTGTTTAAAGAAATTGTTCGATTTGTCCGGATTTTGGTGACGCACCCCGTACAGTGTGTTTTATTTTAATTACCCCAGGCGAATATCTCGAAAAATATGGAAGATACAAAAAAATGTTTCAAACAAAAGTTGTATGGTTTCAAGGGGGTCATAAAGTGGTATCATTGACCTTAGATGGCGTTGTCAAGATCAGACGAAGGTCACATTAAATTTTTTAAATGGAAAAAATTTTTTGTTACATATTCTTGTAGCTTACTTCAAGAGCTTTCCAAAATACTATAATAAAATATTTCATTAAGTACTTTTCGAGTTATGAGGCTTGAAAGTCATAGTATGTGCCGATATTAGCATTACCCAAGGTGTACTGACCAGTGAAAGCAAGGTGGATTCAGTCGGTGAAGGCAAGACCCGAGGTGGATGAATGTGATTGGCATGTAAAATTCTACATATAGTTGCAGGAAACACATTTAATTTAACGTTGACTAATGTGCGGATTCATTATTATCATTCCTAATGGGAGTACAAATTAGTTCGGTCCGTTTTTCCAAAAGATGGCTCCGGCTGTTGTGAATGGTTCATAGTGACAGTTGATTTTGGGGTTTTCAGAGAACAGGTTAGACATCTGCTAATAATATTCAGTTTATATCGCTTTGAGTTTCATACAAAAATCTTGATTTTTACCTTGTTTGTAATGTCGAATTTTGTGTTAACCAAGCAGCATTTGCGGAAGGTTNGTATCACCAAGCCAGCCATTCGTCGATTGGCTTGACGTGGCGGTGTCAAGCGTATTTCTGGCTTGATCTACGAAGAGACCAGAGGTGTCCTGAAAGTCTTTCTGGAAAACGTCATTCGTGATGCTGTGACCTATACCGAACACGCCAAGAGGAAGACCGTAATAGCTATGGATGTGGTCTATGCTCTGAAACGCCAAGGAAGAACTCTCTATGGTTTCGGTGGTTAATTCGCTCTACCACTTCTCAAAATCAAATCACAACGGTGTTGAGTGTTGAGAGCCATGGGAATAATTTAAAAACAAAGAAATTGGGTGCCTTATGAACTGAAACCGAGAGACATTGAAAGGCGATTTTTCTTGCGAACAGCTGATTCAAAGACAACAAAGAAAAGGTTTTTTGCATCGGATTGTGACTGGAGATGAGAAGTGGATATTCTACGACAACTCCAAGAAGAAAAAATACTACGCTAAGCCCGGTTAATCGTTGCCATCGACCTCAACATCAACACCAAAGCCGAACATTCATTTTTCGGTTCGAAGATCATGCTCAGTATCTGGTGGGACCAAAAGAGTGTTTACTATGAGCTGCTGAAACCTGGCGATTTCATTACGGTACAATTGGCTACAATTGATTCGTTTGAGCCGTGCATTGCGAGAAAAACGGCCGGAATACGAGCAAAGACATGATAAAATTATTTTTCTTCATGACAACGCTCGGTCTCATGTCGCAAAAGTCGTAAAAAAATATTTAGAAACGCTCAAATGGGATGTTTTACTGCACCCGCCGTATTCTTCGGACATTGCTCCTTCTGATTACTGGTTGTTCCGAAGGATGCAGCACGATTTGGCAAGTCACCGGTTCACTTCTTTCGCAGAAATTGAAAATTGACTCCAAAATTGGATCGCCTCCAAAGACGAGTCATTTTTTCGAGATGGAATTCGAAAATTGCCTGAGAGATGGGAAAAAGTAGTAGCCAGCGATGGACAATACAATAATTAATCTGTTCATTCATTTTGTTTTGAAATCAATGCATTTTTGAACACAAAAAAACGGACCGAACTAATTTGTACTCCCAATATGGTTACAATAATAGCATCGTCGTTATTTAACGGTTTTTTTTAGAACATTTGCGTTTCATCAATCCCGTACGCACTCTAGTTGTTAAACGTAAAATTGCTTTATGATCGAGATGTCGTCTGTCCGGATACCTATCTCGATACTGACGAGCTGCTTCTTTAGCATTATTATTAGCGGCATAAAAAATACCAATCATATTAACTATTTCTGACGACGGGTAATCTGCCATGTTAATACTGACACAATTAACGGAAGGAAACAAAATGAGTTTACTCTATCGAACAAATCACTAAAATAACAGTCGCTATACATTTATTCTTATTAGAGAGATGTTTGATTTTAACCTTCGGACAGCGAACGTCGTGAAACTCGAACGCACGGCGGATGCAGGGTCAAATATGACCTAGAGTGATATTGTTTTTAAACGTTTGAAAAGCAATTTTTTTATTATAATATATCCTGGTGGAAAAATTTCGCTGAAATTATTCCACGTTTTGGAACACTTTTCAGCGAAATTTCAGCATTTCAGAAAAATTTAATTTTGGTGATTTCCACTGAGTTGCTACGAAACATCGATCGACGAACATAAAACAAGAGAGGAGGAAGTGTACTTGACTCACGCGCCATAGGTGAAAAAAGTAAACAGCTCTAACTCGCGGATCTTACGAGATCCTGCGACCGCCGGCGGAAGGTTAACAATGACACACGGCAATCACACGCGCGCTGTTTTAGACTGTACAGACTTCTATTACACATTCTAAAACACTTTCATTAGGCTCCCATACAGCTGATTATTTTTTACTTAAGATCGATTCGGATTGGTTCTTATTGCGATTTGTTCGATAAAGTAAATTCATTTTGTTTCCTTCCGTTAATTGTGTCACTATTAACATAGCAGATTACCCGTTAGAAGTAGTTGATATAATTGATATTTTTTATGCCGCTAATAATAATGCTAGAGAAGCAGCTCGACAGTATCGAGATAGGTATCCGGATAGACGACATCCTAATCAGAAAGCAATTTTGTGTTTAACAACTAGAGCGCGTACAGGGTTTGATGAAACGCAAACATTCTAAAAAATCATCACAAATAACAATACTATTATCGTAATCATACTAGGAATGATAATAATGGCATTATTATCATTCCGCACATTAGTCAACGTCAAATTAGTCATGAATTAAATGTGTCTCCTGCAACTGTATGTAGAATTATACATATCAATCACATTCATCCTTATCACATTACACTTAATCAGGAACTTTCTGATTATAACAAAATTCTTCATGTCATATTCTGCAGGTGGGCTGTGAAAATTCACAGGCAGAGAAAATTCAGTTCAATTCCACATTTTTTTCTCGCGTCATATTAGGTGTACAACTTTGCTTCCACAACTCTGTACAACTCTGTTTTCCTATATAGATGACTAGTAAGTGGTGATCGAAATAAATAGATCATAGACGTCATACAATAAACTTGGGCATCTGTCAACATAACCCCATAGAAACATTAGTCGATTTGTGTCTGCATCATAAAGTTATTCTCGATTGAAAATGTCAGTTTACGAGCCAAATTCTCGTTATTTGCGGGAGGTTTTAACAATAAAACCTCGAATTTCGGAAAAAAACGGCGGAAGCAAAGTTACACCTAATATTTAGTGAGAGCAATTTGATATGCTGAATCGGCATAATAGCTTATTATTATTCTGATACCAATCCACACTGGGTTTATCATGTAGACAATCAGCATCAATGGAAGGTAATAATTTGGTGTGGTATTTTAGATGGTCATATTATTGGACATTTTTTTTATGGTAATGTTACAGGAGAATTTTATATATACTACAAGAAGTGTTCCCAAGGATGTTAGAGTTTGTCGATGAAAATACAGTTCAACGTATGTGATTGCAACAGGACAGTGCACTACATTACGCACACTCTATAAGGGATTTTTTAAATTTAACTTATCAGCGTCATTGGATTGGAAGAGGTAGTCATATAGCATGGTCTCCCAGATCACCAGATCTAACATTACCAGATTTTTTTCTTATGGGGAGATTATTTGAAAAACATTGTTTACCAGATCGCACCTACCACAGCTGAAGACCTAAAATACCGCATCAGACGGGCATGTAGAAGTATACCAGCAATGTCTCAGAAAAACAGTCGATGTATTCGAAAAATGGTTGCAATTATGTGTCCAACAGAATGGTTTGAGCATTTGCTGTAGATCAAACATAAACACTCTACCACTTCGATGTGATTTTATGGAGTTAATCAGTCTTGCCTTCACTGGCCGGATCCACCTCGTGTCTTGCCTTCACCGACCGGATTCACCCCTCGGGTCTTGCCTTCACCGGCTGAATCTACCTCGGCCAAATCCACATCGGGTCTTGCCTTCACTGGCCGGTATACCTTGGGAAATGCTAATGCCGGCACATACTATAACTTTCAAGCCTCATAACTCAAAAAGTACTTAATAAAACAATATTTTATTATAATGTTTTGAAAAGCTCTCAAGATAAGCTACAAGAATAAAAAATGAGGGGTTCCATTTAAGAAATTTACTGTGACCTTCGTCTGACCTTGATATGACGCCATCCAAGATCAAACCAATGATACCATCTTATGTCTCCCTCGAAACAATACAACTTTTTGTTTGAAACATTTTCTTGTATCTTCCATATTTTTCGAGAGATTGGCCTGAAGCGATTAAAATGAAACATGCTGTGTATGCGTGCGTGCGTGCGTGCGTGCGTGCGTGCGTGCGTGCGTGCGTGCGTGCGTACGTGTGTGTGTAGAGAACAGCTATGACTCTCTCTCAAGGCTCATAGCGGGACGATTCATGCGCAATACACAGCCTCTCATCTCCAAATCTCACACACAGTTATCTCCGAGTTGGTGCTCCCGGAAATCTCAGGATGGCTGAACACTGTGGTTGCGAACATGGAATTGACAGTATTAAGGCATCCTGGGGCTGCTGATCCTCTCGGCACTTTGGTGCTGGAGTCGGGATCGGCTCCTCCTAAAGAAGGAATACTGACACAGCATACGGTGCCACGAGTCGGTGCCGGAAAGGCAAATAGCTCTTATGTGGCAAACATGGAATTGACGTTCATCTCCTTCAGTAGCATACAAGAAAGGCTTCATGCCGAATGAGTTCAGCTCAACTACTGATCCACGTAGATTCTAACTGGGCATGGTAACTTCCATGCGAAACTCTCACAGTTAGAGTTTATTGAAAATAGCTTGTGCAAATGTGGAGCTAAAAAAGGATACAGTCTGGCACCTCATGTTAGAGTGTTCAGAATTCGAGCCGCAAAGAATTGCTTTGCGAGATATAGTTCTTTATAACGAGTGAAAATTGCCTGAGGCATACAATTCCTAGTGTCAAACGCCGAAGCATTTCAAACACTCATCGACTTCTTTAAAAAAATTATTATGGCTAAAGCAACCTCAAAGGATTAGATTCTGGGATTGATCACCAGGACAGGCTGACGTCCTGGAAGTGGTGTAGAAGCTCAGTTAAGGCCTGCCCCTCATTATAAGAGTATCCCTGACAGAGCAAGTCCGTATCTCGTCGCGGTAAACACCACTGAGCAGTTTAGGAAAATATACTGATATTAATACTTTGATTACTGGCCTCCCCGTAGGCGCGAGGCGCCTCGAGAACTCAGAACTCGAGACGTGTCGAAACTGTTCATTCCTGCAGAGACGCTCTGCAGGCGCTGCTAGGTTTTTTCATCGCCCTTCTCGGAGTGGCTTCGTTAGATAGTGGAATAATAATCTGTCGCATATACCTTTGTGGGTAAGGTAGCATGTACGTCCTGTCTTCGGGACGGGGCTGACTAACATTAACTCTCTCTCTGTGTGTGCGTGCGTGCGTGCGTGCGTGCGCGTGTGCGTGTGCGTGTGCGTGCGTGCGTGCGTGCGTGTGCGTGTGTATATAAAAGAAAATGCAATACTAAAAAATTGATAAAAAATTCTGAAAAAATTCTTAGAGCTATATGAGAAGAAAATAAACATTTTTGTCTGTTGCTGTTGTTCTGTAAAGTTAATGATATTTGAGCAAAAAATGAAGATCAATTTTTAGTAATTCATATTATATCTTGTTAACCATTACAAAATTTGTAAAATGGTAGAGGACTTTTCGACTCCGAAAGTTTAGTCCGCTCTGTCTATACAAAAACGCTTGGCAAAAAATTGTAGGACATCTTGTATACATATTATGTAAATTATATTATATACAGGGTGGGCCATTTTAATCGATCCACTCAAATATCTCGAAAAGTAAGCGTTATACAAAAAAAACGTTGAAACAAAAGTTGCTCAAGACAATGGGGCCTATATTTCTGTATTATTGGTTTTGACCTTGGGGTCAATTTTCAAGGTTATTTAGAGGTCAACATGACTTTTTTAAATGGGAACCCCAATTTTTAACACCGGATTCGGAAAGAGCGGGAAATTTTACGTCCGAAATGATAGTTAATAATTTTCTAGAATGACCTTCAGAAGGTCATATAATGAAAAATCGTCCAGAAGCTGTTTCCTTTGAACTTCCGAGAATTTATAGGCGAACAAATGGTTGCCTAGTCATGTGTGTGTAGTCACAAATTCGCGGTCTTTACGTATCAATAAATCAGTCGTAAAAGAACCGATTTCCGTCGGGTAATGCAAACGAGCTTCTGAGCATGTGCAGCGAGTTTTCGAGCAATTTTTTGTCACTCGCCTGGCTTTTTTTGCATGATCACGAATTAAGACCTGACTGACATATGACCACCTTATGATCTTTTACGACCACCTTTCAACCACCTTACGATCAGCTTGCGACCGACTTACGACCTCATTGTGACCTCTTACAACCGTCTTGTGTATTGGAATAGCGAAANTATATTATATATATTATAATAATATTATCATATATATTTTCATATATATTAGTATATTATATGTTATATATGTATTAAACAGGGTGTCTCCCTTCTCCTATCGCCCATAGGAAGGTAGATGGAATCGAAATAAACATAAAAATCCTTTACTGTTTAGCGATATTCGTAATAATAATCGAGATATTAATGTTTGCAATTGTACTAATGAGAGCGCGCCGATAGAAACACTCCGCTCGAGGTATAGCTCGGCCCACTTTTTCAAACATAGGCTGCGCCGGCAGCGTGATGGAGAGGTAAGAGGGGAAGCGCGCCATTGATTAGCGCTCGGCATCGCCGCTCTATCGTAATCTGTCGCTTCTCTAAATCTCAAAAAGAAAAAATTTTAAGAAAAAAGTATCCGAAAGAAATAATATCATTATCCACCATTTCCTATCGTTTCCTGTTAGGAGAGTATGATTTCATCAGAATACGATAAAATATCAATAAAAACGTAAGTTTCATTAAAAATCGCAAACAAATTCTGTTTACAGCATTTGAAAGAGTGAATCTTTACTTTTAATTTGCCTTTTCGTTAAGTATTGTATAATATTTTCTTCACCGAGTTATTCAACATTGAAGCGGAAACGAATCCTTCCACATCAATGTTGAATAACTCGGTAAAAAAAAAATCATAAGACTATCTACAGAGAAGCAAATTAAAGATAACTTATTATAGAATTTAGGATTTGACAATAAGATCGTTCTATCAACTAAACTATATATAGTTCCAATCTTATGATATCTTATGGTGTGCATAGGATGATTCGAATAGAACGATAAATATCTGCCCGAAAACGTCTTTTTATGGTACCAATCTAAAATAATAGTATTGTCTTTATTGATACCAATAGATCCAAAAAATTCAAACAATGGTCTTCCTCATATTATTCAATAATAAATTTGAGTCTATCATGTTCATTAAATGAATTTAAAATTTGAGTGACCTTATCTTTAATTAGGAAAAAGTTAGTATTCTTAATTTTGAAAAAAATTATCGTAAAAGAAATATTTCAGAAATGATATATATTAAAGAAAAAACTGTTTAAATTTAATGAAAGATATTGAGTTATTGGATAACTCTTATTTTAATATACTTGACGATATACGTGAACATAAATTGTCACAGTTTTGAACAGATTTGTTTTTACATTCGATTTTATTGATTTACTTTTATTTGACCTATATAATACATCAGTCAATTTTCAAACGAGTAACAGTCAACATCTAATTTTTAACGTACTTGACCAGATCTCTGCTTGAGAGTTTTAATTACAATTTATATAAATTAACGTAAGTTATTATTTGATTTTGTACCTCTTATTCACACTAATAATATATTATTTTAATACATTTACTCGTTCTACAGAATATCATAAAAATATTCGTAGCTAATGAATTCTCAAATCGTTTGATACAAGTCTGCGACAAACTGGATTCTCGATTTCAACCGAGGAATTTGGCAAAATTATTTTATCGACATAATGTAATCTACTGTTGACTGAAGTATTTATCTTCTTATCTTATTATTATCTATTGTTAACTGAAGTATTTATCTTCTTATCTTATTGTAATCTGTCATAATACTTTTTGACGTTTAAATTCTTTATATACTGACACTTCACTGATGATTTTTAAAATTTTCATTGTATTTGTTATTTATTTGTTAATTTAATATTGTATTTCTGCATTTTAAGCACTGAAGAAGACTTTGTAAGTCGAAACGTTAACTTAGAATATTATTTAGTATTTATATTCTTATGTAAATTATATTAATTTAAAGTTATTCTAATTATAAGCTCGAAATAAACCACGACATTGTTTAATATTTTTTTAAAAAATATATGAGCATTTTTATTCTTATATTATTAATATACACATATAATTATACAATTACAACTATATAACTATATTATAATTTTATTAAATAAATAACAATAAGTAAAGGGCAAAGTAGGAGTCAAACACATTTTAAAATTGTAACACAATTAAATAGAATATATTACAAATAAAGAAATATAAAAATTAAAAACAGTTTAAAATATAAACATAAAAGTTACAAGTTTCGGCTACCGGATTGAGCCTTCTTCAGACGTTTATATTTCATAAAAATCGCTGTACAAAATTAGTTCTCGAAAATAATCGCATATTACTTAAATTAATTGATGTACAACTCGACATTATTCACGTACTATTGGACAATCAAATGTGTTTCATATCTCTTGGAAAAAAATCTAATCGAAAAAGATAAAAAAATTTTTCTTAAAAACTACTGAACCAGATCAAAGTAACATCCCGGAATTCTAATAAATAAAAACTCACCAAAAGCATGTGTAAATTATTCAAGTAAGTACATCCATATAAGTATCAAAATCCAATTTAAATGATTGCCGTTTAGTGGAACACAGTTATATAAGACGGACATAATGTGTCGATTACAATGTACGCTCGCTGATACGGATCACGAACTGAGAGAGGAGACTGTCAGTATCGAAGAGTCAAACTTTATTTACAATAGGTGTATATGCTTTATGGAGACCTTCAGTGTCAGTTTATAAATTTAGACTATTTTTCTCCTTTTTAATATTGAGCATCTCAGAAATTAAGCGTTTTCTACAGCAAGGCTCTTCATCCAAGACATTATCCCATTGGAAATCATGATCATACTGTAGCCTGTGTTTCGTTATGACAGAACGGACAGAAGTGTTATGTCTAATACGATTACGATGTTCTATAATTCTGGTTTTAAATTGTCTGCCCTGTCCAACGTACGACGCATCACAATTATTACACGAAATCTTATAGACTACATTGCTCTTAGATGTATGGGGACAAATATCCTTTTGTACTTTTATATATTTCCTCATTTTGTTAGGACTATGAAAAGACATCTTGATGTCGTTTTTGTTGAACCGTTTAAATTTCTCTATGTGAAAAGGAATAAATGGTACCGGAAGCCAAGATGCAGATTCATTCGCACAGACATTGCCAAATCTTTATATTCTATGTGTTTATTTTTAAGTACATTTTTTATATATTGATTAACTATGTCAAAAATAAAAGTTAATGGGTAGTCATTATCTAATAAAATATTAATGATAAATGTCAAATTTTTCGTGTGAAACATAAAGTAAAAAAGGTACTGACTTCGATACTGAAAGTCAGAAAGTAAAAAAGATACTCACTTCGATACTGAAAGTCAAAAAGTAAAAAAAATACTAACTTCGATACTGACAGTCCGTCTCCTCTCACAGTTCGTGATCCGTATCAGCGAGCATACATTGTAATCGACACATTATGTCCGTCTTATATATCGTAACTGTGTTCCACTAAACGGCATTCATTTTAATTGGATTTTAATACTTATATGTACTTGCTTGAATAATTCACATATGCTTTTGGTGAGTTTTTATTTATTAGAATTCTGGGATGTTACTTTGATCTGGTTCAATAGTTTTTAAGAAGAATTTTTTTATCTTTTTCGATTAGATCTTTTTTCAAAAGATATGAAACACATTTGACTGTCCAATAGTACGTGAATAATGTCGAGTTGTACATCAAGACTCACTCGAGCTATTAATTTAAGTAATATACGGTTATTTTCAAGAACTAACTTTGTACAGCGATTTTTGTGAAATGTAAACGTCTGAAGAGGGCTCAATCCGGTAGCCGAAACTTAATAACTAATGTTTTATATTTGTATTTTAAACTATTTTTAATTTTTATTTTTCTTCATTTGTAATAAATATATTCTATTTAATTCTGTTACAATTTTAAAAGGTGTTTGACTCTTACTTTACCCTTTATTTATTATTATTTATTTTATATATGAAGAGTCCTTCTATCTGTTAAATGATAATTTTATTATGTATTATATATTACACGTTAGTTTATTATGTCATCTTTATTCATTTTTAACGCATTGAAAATATTAAAATTATAAATTTATTAAATAAAATTGTCCATTTAACTTACTTTGTTTATATTTACCATAATCTTACAGTATCCAATTGATATTTGAAGTATTTTTCGCATCGCATAAGATATAATTTTTTATTTCACCTGGTGTAATTTGATTTCATATCAAGAATAGTAGCGCGGTAATGTTTCGCGCCAAGTATACGCGCCCGTACTAAGTGCAGGAGACACTACAGTGTATTTTTATTTGAATCATCAAGTTAACCGGAAACATTATGTTCATATCTAAGAAACGGCTAAATGGACAAAATTTTTAACAAGATTAATCAATAGCTTGGGATTATGTAATGAAAGTGTCTTTATTTGTTTTCTCCGATGAATGTTAAGGGAGATATTTTTATATAATGAGATAAAATTAAATAAAATGAGATAAAATTAAAATTAAGAAACGTCATCGAGTTGTCCGCGGAGACTATGATTCGATTATAAATCGATAATTAATGCTTAAACATATTCATATACACTCCCAAGCACCCTCCATACTCATACTCATTAACACTTATGCTATTCATCCGAACCTCTCCTACCCCTTTCTAACTCACTATAGAAACCTCTATACGACACTTACCCGATATATCCTGCTACATTCTTACCCATCCACACACGCATCCCAACTCTACTCCCCACTAACCCCTATCTCATTTTGGACATTAATATTTCGTTTCGATCATTTTTCAATCTAGTCCAACACAAACTTATGCGTTCGTACATTATTATACACCTATACCCTTACTACTCTCCACTAATTCTTATTTCAAACATCTCAATGAATCCGGAAACGTCCAAACATAAATATATTTTCATCCATTTATTTCTCTATAACATCACACTTTGCTCCACGGAAAAAATATGAGTATTCTCTACATTATCCAATATATTTTATATTAAACAGCATAGAAAAGATAAAAATTAATGTTTGTTCGTATATTAAAATCAAGAAACATATATTTTAATAATAACTTATAATTATGTTTTATATCTTATTATGTTTTATATCTTAATACTGTAGTCATTATTCGGACTACAGTATTATCTGCATCCGGTACATGATCTCAACAAATTTTTTTTTTTTAATTTGTTTTTTCATTAATGGTCTCAAGCATTATACTTGCATTTTTAGATTTTCCTTTGAAATACCTGGACATACGTTGGAAATTTTCAGTCACATATATGTATAAGTGATCAGTCTTCAAGTGTTTCAGTGTGGGTTTAAATTTAATTTTTGCTCCAAGAATGCAAACTTCAATCACATGAATAAATCGCTTTTCATTATTATTTTTTAGCTTAATTAACAATTACCAGCACAATTTCATTTCCATCCGATCTCCTTTTGTTCAATATTAAGTTACAAACAAATGAAGATCTAGATCAAATAAATCGCATTGTTATCTTCTGACTTAGGATACGGTTAATGCGATGCTGTAAACGCTTTGAAGCGTTTTTTAACTGGTCAATTTGTAAAATTCTTTCTTCTAATTGGACCCTCAAATGCTTCAAACCACTTGTAGCGAGACTTTGATCACACTCTTAGTTAACAAATATCAAATATAATTTTCATTTCCGTTCGATCTCCTTTTGTTAAATATTAGTTATAAACAAATAGTGATCGATGACGAATAAATCGCTTTTTTATCACCATTTCCTAGCTTAGTTAACAATTACCAGCGTGTAATTTCGTTTCCATCTGATTTCCTTTTGTTAAATATTAAGTTATAAACAAATGGATCGAGATGGAATAAATCGCCTTTTCATTATCATTTCCTAGCTGCGTTGTTAACAAATACCAGCGTATAATTTCGTTTAACCATGTACCGTTAGCGCCAGGGCCGATAAACTCCTATTGTTTTCGCGTTGGCAATGTTTCAGCGCCTTTACAAATCGTGTCTGACCTTCGAGGAACTAAAATGCAATATGGTTGTCTCTCGCGTGATAGTAAGTTAACAAATTGTTACATGTTTTGTGTATTGAAAAGAAAACGTACTATTCCTAGAAATAGAACTTTTATGTTAATGTATGCTTTTAGAAATAGGATTTTTATAACGGTTTGCATGTCTGTCGATTGCTACGTACAGTTGAGCATTTTGTGTAATAAAAGGAAATAAGTAAACGTGAAGAAATGGGGAGATCATGTTGCATTCAAGGATGTAAGTCAGGCAAGATAGTTCTGTTACATGGGATTCCAACAAATAAAGAACATCGCAAGCAATGGCTACATTGCATTTTAAATCTGAATATTACTGATGAAAGTATAAAACAGTTAAGAGTTTGTCACAAACACTTTCGCAACAAGGATTATTCGTGCAGCCCAAAATATCGAAAATTAATAAACACTGCTGTTCCATGTATACAAGTAGAATGCATAGAAGATCATGGGCAAAAAATATATACGCAATTGCATTGAGTTATGACTGTTATGAGTTATGAGTGAAGATTTCTGACAAGGCTACAAATCAGGATGAAATTTAGTTGAATTAGCCGTCTCTATATATTATCAGCAAAAATATCCTAAAAATAAAAATACTACTCTGTATTCAGAATCCTGAAAAGTTACATTTTGCATAAAAAATTATTATTATATGAAATATAATTGTATTATGTGTTATTATGTGTTATCTTATATTAATTTTCTCTATAGCACGTAATCACAGTAATATCGCAACAATATTGCAATACATAAGAAACTACTGATACATTAAATGTTGATAAATAACATGGAATATCACATGTTATGTTATGGCAATATAACGTCTTAAGGAGCGTAGAGGGATATATTATATATTATAGTAACTAATATTTCTACGATATTTCTATCTTAATATCAAAGACGTCACTAAGACAACTTATTGATGTTAAAAATGTCATTAAGACGATAATTATTAAGATATTACAATTATACGTACACACACATATGGTAGACAGCTAAAAAATGTTAAAACTAATATTATTTTGATATAAAATGCATATTAAGATTTTTAATTGATACATATGGGACATTCCACGTCAAATCGGAAGGCCTTCGTTACTGACTCCTGCCAATTTTTTTAGATTTTTATCTCGATGGATTTCCTATATATGAATTTGTTAATATTTTCAATTTATTTCGTAAACGTTCGAACATAACTTCTATTTAAATTAGTGAAAAACAAAAAATAACCACGTCAAATTGTTCGACTTGAAATTCTCTATTAGGAAAAAATATGAAAAAAACTTTAAGTTTTCGTTTTTATTCGAAAAATCTGATTGAAATAAACAAAGTCGATTTTCGTCAAGATCGACATTTTTAACTTTTCTCCAATATTCTTAGTAGAAATACAAAGAATTTAAAATTAATTCAATGTTATTTAATGTTAGTAGATTTTTAATCTGCTGATGATTTACATAAATCATGTTATTTCATAACGATATAAGAAAATATATTTTTAATTTCAAATATATTTTTAATTATTTAAGAAATAGGGATTTATAAGAATATTATTTAAATAAAATAACGTCTTTTAGAATATGTAAAAAAATTGATTCATAAAGATCATTTTTATATAAGATTTTATATAAAGATCATTTTTTCCATAACATCATTTTTATTTTTCAGTTTTTTTCTCACTCTTGTATGTTCTATAATCCAAAGAGTTTGAAAATTTTTTTACAATAAACCTACCATTTTTTTTTTAGGAATAATACTAGAAATTTTTTTAATCTTACAGGATTTGCTCTTTAAAATCGAGTCACAAGATATTCCTTTGCTAAGTTATATTCTTTCATGAAGGAGAACTTTATTATGAGATATTTGTCAAATTCATTGGATCTGGAGGTATTCAAATTGAGATGAGAGAGTGTGTATTCAAAATGAGATATGAGAGAGAGAGAGAGAGAGAGAGAGAGAGAGAAATGAGCAAAGATTACTAGGTATTAACCAATTAAATTATGAAAATTCTAGTGAATTTGTTCACTTTTGTAATTTTTATTTCATTTCAAAATATACAATCGACCTTCTGACGCCCACTTGAACAGTTCATGTGGAGTAATTATTTAGCGATATTGAAGACTTGTACGAATAGCCATTCTTTTTATCATACCACCTATTCCGTCACATGGCCCCTTGCCGAGGTAAAAAATGCCATTCAGCCGGCACTTCAAGGTCTTCTTCATGATAACAGATATTTGCAAAGTTTTTAAAATTTTTGAATTGTTGGAAGCACCATCAGAAAAATAGTATATTTTAATCGAAATTGTATTGAGAAGGATACAAACCATAAGAAAAAAATTGAATATAAATAATAAGTATAATATAATTAATAAGAACTAAATAAAATAAAAATAATCTCATCAGAACAATGTAAAATAAAGTCATAAAGAACTATATAAACGATGTTTTGACTCCATCATTATCAATGTTAAACAGGTAATAAACAATTAATATAAACATATTTAAATTATAAACGGCTTAATACTGAAACTATATAATAAGAAGAAAAAATATACTTCTACTGATAGATGTAAAAATTGTTAGCTTAATCATATCCTGCAGTTAGCACGCTGATGTTAAATCCAACAATGTCATTGCGTGTTAATCACAATAGTGGTGATTATTCGCTTTTAAAGTAATTAGCAATTATTTCATGACAGAATTATAGAAAGTCAAAGTAGATAAAAACAGTGAGATAATAGTTTGTTAATTTAAGTATATATTTTATACTTTATTTTATTTCCCATCTCCTAATTTTCTCTCCTTCTTTCTACTTTATTTTTCCAACTCTTATGTTCTCCTTTCTAGTCTTCTATATCTTCCTTTCTAGTTCACCATATCAACCTTCTCGTTTAGAATGTCGATTTTATATTGTCTCTGAACATCCGAGAAAAATGACTCGTTTTTCACTCTCGTCGCATTGTCTAAGATTAGACGATTTTTTTATATTGACACATACTCATAAGGTATTTATTCTCATTTAATTTAGCTGCTACCAAATTAATTATATATAACTTGTATATCGCACAACTTCTTATTAATGTTTTTCAGTGTACTTTTTTTATTATATATTACTATTTTATTCTTATTCTTATTCCTTGCTTTTTAGTTTGTTATTTTTATCATTATATTTATTACTATTACTTATTCCTAATATATTTTTATATTATATTAGTATTCTTTAACAGAAATAATTACAGTATCTATAGTACATACAAATTACCAGAGGAATACACTGTTAACAACACTCTGATTAATATCTACTGCATACTGAGTGATATTATCGATAACTTTAATACTGCGATCGAAAGCGAATTATAATTCTATGTATCTTCTCTTTGTAATATTTTCATTGCTTCTTGTTAACTTTGATAATGATCCGACATGGATCGAAATGTTTGTTTTTTGTTTTATTTTGCTTATTACAGATATATTAAAGTTTATATTTAGCTAAACGACAGTTTTATTTATTAACGTATTCAATTTTTAACTTATGGGGTTACGCCTAGTTGGGTTCGCAAAAATTACGTGATATTTAAGAATTTTTTTGCAGGTTTAATGAATATTTATTGAAATTAATAAAACGATATCTTAAAATATTTTAATATACTTTCACAAATTTGTTTATTCAAAAATAATGAAAAATGACAGAAATATCGCCGATCTCTCAGAACGCCTTTTTTTTCAGCATCAATTACGGTGTACATAATATCTCCAGCCCTGCTTATCTGAAGTCAAAATCCAAGTAGATTGCATTAGTATATTGTAATACGAAGGAATTGGACGAAGGGTTTGATTAAATATTGATTTTTAAACAATTTTATAAAAAAATCACTTTTTCACGGTAAACGAATTTTGGTTTTTTTGCAATAAAAAAAATATTAACTAAAATGAAATCCTTCGTCCAATGTCTGACTGTTGTGATAACAAATAAGCATGTAAAATTTGAAGTCAATCGGTGTAATAGTTTTTGAGAAACTTTGTACACCGCAATGGCATTTAAAAAAAAAAAACAGTTTCGAGATAATCGCGTTTAAAATTGCAAGTCTATATTTTTCACAGTTAAAATAAATTTTCTTCAACTTACATAGAGTCATCTATTCCAGGGCCATAAAAGGTCCCTTCTGCCTCTATTGCCACCTTCAGGATGTCGAGTTGGTGCTGTCTGTGAGCCATTCTTTTCTTTCTAGTGGTCTCTTACGCGCGCCGCTCAGCAATCATCACATGAGCCTCGTCTTGTTTTGCAATATATGAATGGGCATTTTGGCCACAAGGCACGCCTCAAAAATTTTCAAATAGGCTATTATCCTCGTTAAAAATGCAAGCAGATGTATATGCTGCAATTTCAACTGGGAGTGTACCGCCCGGAAGACTCTTCGGGCTGATTTTCCAAATCCGTTGATTATAACTTTCGTTATTGTTCTGCATGAATCCGTCAACGCATCTTTCAAGCAGTTCCTTTTTAGATAAATTCTCATAGATGGGCTTGATAGCTGTCAAAACATCTGGTGGAAGAGGCTTATACGTGTGCTTGAAAGTCCCATTCTCATTTTTTTTATCTTCAGGCAGTGCTGCGTAAGCTCTCTGCCACTTACACCACGAGTCACTTCCGGGAGAGCATTTTTCGTAACGCGGATTGATGACGCTTCGTTGGTAGAGCTGTAATGATCAAATCGCATCCATTGCTTCGCATCCATTGGTCAATGTGACGACGAATCGCCAAGCTATAATACACAGTTAATTTGTCGATCATTTTTCCAATTAATTTTCCCTTGCTTTTGAGTCCTTTATTTTTCTTTTTGCACTCGCGCAACCTACTGCTCATTCGCTTTTGCACATGCCCTATGCACTCCTTTTCTACAATGTCAATATCTGCGTAAAGCGATGATTTCAGGATACCACTGCACTGTAAGTTTTGGAGTCTCCGTCTCCAATATAGTTAACATATTTGACACCGTGCAGACCTTCGGAACATTTCCGTAATGGCATCGACCTCCATTTTTCCTGCTAAACCAGAGTGATTAACTGTGACGGGTACGTCATAGGTTTCCTTCCATTCTTCATACTCGACTCCATTTAATTTCTTCGATCACGATTCACACATTTTGCAATATGCACTTTTCACTATGACATCTAAAACCTTGCCAGTATAATGTCCAATCAAGGAAGCAATTCCATACAGTGAAGTAAATCCATGAGTCTTCCATGTACCATCACCAGATACTGTCAAATGATTTTTATTCGGCCCATTAGTCTGTTCTATTTCTTGCTTCACAGCTAATTTTGCGAATAAATCGAACATATACGTATATGTTGTAGTATAATACGAGTATCATAAGTATTGTGAAAGAAAAACGGCGGCATATCCATGAGACCGCAAAATTTTGCACAAGCTGCATGTCCTAAGCCGAGCATTTTCATTGTAAAAATAAAATGTCTACTTACTTCGTATAAATAATTTATAAACGAACTCGAAGGAATGTTTGCTCACACTTATCACACATGATGCAATTTTGAAGCCTAGTCCTCGCGCATCTGTTGATGCAAATTTAATGTCACCATCATATACTTTGCACTTTACATTGCGAAAGAGCTGAAAAGACTGTAATAAAATTCAAAATTCAGTATTCAACCGAATAATTAATGACATGATCACCTCCTCGCCAAGCTTAATTTTTTTCCATAACGCATTCCATAATGCATGAAACTATTCTCATCAGTTTCTGCTGTTTTTGGATTGAAACTCTGCTTCCTTTTTTTCGACCTTGACTTGTGCATATTGTCTGATGATCTGCGCTCATGTGAAACTTTATGATGAGAAGCCATAATTATAAAAAAAGCGGCAAAAGCTATAATAAATACAGAGAAAAAATTAATTTACTCTGATCGTAATGTATTTTTGATGTTGAACATTTGAAAGCCTACACACAACTGCCTCAAAGTTTTGATTTTCGAACAGAGGTTTCAAAAAATACTAATACTAACGTACTTGAATGTATACGTGACCATGAATCTCGAGCGACACAATAGGACGCCTGCGGAAAGTTGTGGAGCGCTGTTGCTCCTGACTCGAGCTAGCGCTCTCTAAATACCCACAACTTTTGAATGAGTGCACCGATTCTTTTAAAATTTTGAAGAAATATTATTAAGATTATATACTTTAAGAAAACACAATAAAAAAAAATCGATTTTTTTTTCGACCTACCCAACTAGGCGTAACCTCTTATATTAATCTTAGGCTTATAGCCCTTTTTCTTTCGGTTTTTATTTTATTGAACCTTATTACTATTTTAGTTTATACTTTATATTCTCAATTTATGTAACTCATCAGCAGGTTAAAAATCTACTAACATTAAATAGATTTATTAAATAGATTGTGAAAAATTAAAAAAAGCAATGAAAATTTTGACCATAACCAAATATGGCTTAAATTCTTTTGTATTTCTATTCACAAGGGAAGTTATCCAAATGTCTAATTAGTCTTGAAAAAAAAGGTTAGAAGTTATAGTATCTGCTATTAACTAAAATGAGTTCCATTCGCTTAGAAAATTTGATATTCGTTAGAAGAATGGAGTTAAAGTCCACTATAAAGGGATCTTTTGTATTTAAAATGTAAAATGAGTTTAAATGTCCGTTGTAAAATGATTTTAAATGAAATTTTTTCGTAAATTTTTTTTTACTTTTTAGATTTTTCTACGTATGTATGAGTATATACGTAAGTGGAATAGAAAAGAAAACCTTGGTCTCGATTCCATTGGTATGTTTCATGTAGTTCTAATTTTTCTACTTTATAGTACAGGAAAATATTTTAATAAACTTACAATAAAATATTTTAAACTTTTCAAATTTCAATTCATTGAAAACGTATAATACATAATACATTTTATTATTCATACGTACCTAAAAAAAACCCAAAAAGGACAAAAATTTACGAAAAAATATCATTTAAACTCATTTTCGGAGCAACTTATAGTGAACTTTGAATCCATTCTTCTAACGAAAATCAAATTTTCTGAACAAATGATACTCATTTTAGTTAATAGGAGATAGGATACTGTAATTTCTAATCGTTACTTTTTCAAAATTAATTGAACATCTGGGTAGCTTCTCTTATAAAAATATTAGAGAATTTTTTATAAAAATTAAAAATGTCGATCTTGACAAAAATCGACTTTTTTTATTTCAATCAGATTTTTCGAGTAGAAATAAAAACTTGAAATTTTTTAAATATTTTTTTCTTAATAGAGAATTTCAAGACAAACAACTTAATGTGGTTATTTTTTGTTTTTCAATAATTTAAATAGAAATTATGTTCAATTAAACGTTTACGAAAAAAAATAAATTAAAATTATTAACAAATTCATATCTAGGAAACTAATAGAGATAAAAATCTAAAAAAAAAATAACTAAATACATATTTTAATATGAGAAATATATTTAAAAAATCACTTAAAAAAATCGACAGGAGTCGGTAACGAAGATCATCCGATTTTTTTGGCGTGAAATGCCGCATTATACATATATTTATCAGGATATTTAAAACAGGTCTCCTGAATAACTCGCTTGTTTTTAATAATAGAAGGAAAAGTGCGAAACAAAAATTACATGGTTTCAAGAGGGACATATTTTGGTCATGTTGTCTTTCTTCTAGGTGAAGGCACTGAAAAAATATAAAGGTCACCTCCACTTTTTTAAATGGAATTCTATAATACTTTTTATACAATATGATGTGTTCCTCTAATTATTCTGCATATAAAAGTATTAAGGTAGTGATAGCAAAAAATCAATAATTAACGAGATATTTTATACTTTATTCTGTTATATGTAGGCATAAAATATTAAATATCTCATAAACTATTAATTTTTTGATAATCGTACTTTAATACTTTTATGAAAGTATTTTACAGAATAATGAGATGAATCAGTTGGTGGAAAGAAAACATATAATTGCTTTAAAAAAATATGTGTGGAAAATGGATAATTTTTTAAATAAGTTATTATGTAAAAATTGATGAAAAGTATGTAGGTACATGGAAGCAATACATCCATAAATATGTGGTGGGTTAGGTTTTTCAGAGTGGAGCCCCCATAGGAGAGGGAGGGGGAGGGGGAATGTACTGTTTTCATACAGACACTTTTCATCAATTTTCATACTCGCATTGCACTATTGTATAACTGTGACAGATTTCCTAACTTGAATAGTCATCAACTTTAATGTTTAATATTTCAGTTCGCGGAGTACAATATAATATTTTACTTTCAGATTTTTCGTTTCATGCAAAAACGCGTCAAATGAGCGTAATTTCATTGAAATTGAAAGCGAGGACTTCTGAATAAATACCTAACCAAAACAAATTCTCTACTGTAAAAATAAAAATTGTATAGAAAATTTGGTCATTATACAGTTTAGTATCAACTACCTCAAAAATCAATAAAATTCGCGTTTTTGCATGAAATGAAAGAATCTGACAGAAAAAAGTGTCGCTCTGCCCCGTGAACTGAGAATTAAGCGTTAAAGTTGACAACTTTTGAGGTTAAGAAATCTGTCACAGAGACAAAATGAGGGTAATTCTTCAGGAGAGCTACCTCCGATTTCGATGAAATTAAGCTCATTCAAAAAATCTGACAGAAAAAAGTCCAGGACTGCTCTGCAAAGCGAGATATTGAGAGTTACAGTTGATTAAAGTATTACTACTAGTGCTTATTGATTCGGATCGGCATAGCCGCCCTGAACAAAAAGAAAAAAACATCCTATCCACTTGGGACCTAACTGCCTAGAAGTTGCAGCCTAGACAATAAAATGCCCGCTCAAAGACTGTTCGACTCCATTGTCTTCATGGGTTAGGAATATTCCAAGCGGACACTGTCTAGGCTGCAACTTCTAGACGGTTAGGTTCCAAGCGGGTAGGATATACTATTTTTGTTCGGAGCGGCGTAGCCATCCTGAAATAAACACTAGTATATACACTCTACTGTCTACATGACAGATTAATGATCGTGTTACGTAGTAACACCTTAGTCAACTTTAACGCTCAATATAAAAACACGTCGAATAAACCTAATTTTATTAATTTTTGAGATGTTTGGTGCTAAACTGTATAATTTGTTTTAACCGAAAATTTGTTTTTAAAGCAAAGAATTTGTATTCTTAAAGCAAATTATTTGTTTTTAAATCAGAACATTTATGTAATTGAAGCAAAAAGATTTTAGCCTCACGTTCTCCTATTCCTCTATCCATCGATATGAGATTTCCTAACCTGAATTTTGTCAACTTTAACAATATCTCGGTTCTCAGGATAAAGCGACACTTATTTCTACCAGATTCTTTCGTTTAATGTAAAAATGCATCGAATAAATTAATCGCCTAATTTTCTTGATTCTTGAGATGCTGTAATTAAACTGTATTATACTTTTATTTTCGCAAAGATCTATTCACTGAAACAACCTTTCTAGAAGTAAATTAATTTCTTTACCCATATAAGGTGCCTTCCCTTGCTATCCTTGAAATAAAGAGCATGTACAGGAAGTTCCTCTAGACAAAGAGTAATTCTTGCCTCGCGATCTGATGAAATACTTTGTAAATGCGCAACTCGCGCTGTGATGGGTACAATCTCACCAATTGTTTGTATGGTTTGTATACAATTCTCTTTATAATCGGGTAAGGACGCGTATCGAGGAATATCCTCGATCAAAATCGGGATATGCGGGATATCAGATTGTAAACAATTCTCACGAACAGCCAAACACGACAGCCAAGAAGAAGATTCCAAACACATCCGTTCAATCCGTTCCATGCCACTGATGTCGCCGACTATGGCTGCGTTCAGCAGAACGCTTAAGCGTGAGCACAGACTCTTGCATAAAGCCGGTTCTACATTATTTGCAAGCTGATCGTAAGTTTGTTGCGACAGCCAATATGAAGCGTTGATTTCAAAATGTAAGCTTCAGATTGGCTGTCGTAACAAACTTCCAATCGGCTTGTAACTAATGTAGAACCGGCTTAACACATAAAGCATAAGAAATTCAACCAATCAAAGTTCTTTATTTCATGGAAAAGAAGGAAACAGAGGACTTTAATTGGTTTATTTTCTTATGCATTACGTATTACGAATTATGCAAGGATCTGTGTTCCCCGCTTTATTTTTCAACAGTTGAAAGTTTTCTTCGCGCTGATTGGGTTATGCTTTTAAAACGAAATGGTCCTATCTTAGCAGACAATCATAAAACAGTTGAAAAACTGTTGTGTTCTCCTAAACGCAGCCTATGATTGCTAGATTCACACTGGATCCGACGTGCGTCGTATGACGCTCTGCATCCAATCAGAAAACAGAATTTTGCTTCATATTGTCACGTCCACGGTACATATAAAACTTGTCCAGGAATATCCCCAGGCGAATCACAAATTTTCTTTATCTCAATAAACCGACAGGGCACGAAAACCGCCTAGACCGCTCCTGACGCCTTCCCCACCACTAGCGCCCCACCAGCGTGGGAGGGGATCCTTCGAAAATGCCCTCGGGATAACCGAGTCAGTAGTTAAGTTAAGACCAAGTCCTCAACTAGTTTTACTCTCGTGGTCGCAGTTCGGACCGACACTATCTCTAACTCCTAATTCAACTTGAATCTTCCATTTCTATTCGCATAAGCAACTTCGTCTAATTATATAAGTAACTCTATTCGATTTTGTCAATTTTAATCACGTTAGATATTAACAGTAAAATATATAAGTTGTTTTCTGAGCAAATACAATACGCGAGTGTGACTTTTCTCAACGAAACCTTTCCCTACGTAATCGGCATACATCACATGAAATCGCTCCTTACTTAAACTCGCCAAGTGGACGCGCGAGTGAACGGCAGCCAGCAGTGGACCAATCCCTCTCACCAACGACGGACTCGACCAACCAAGATCCCGACCAGCCCGCACGTAGCGTACCACGGATCGTAGTACCGCGGAGCCGCTGAAAAGATCCACAAACAATCATCGTATGGCAAGTACAATTTGCACCCACTATTAGTCCTAGGTTTGTCCAGGTATTGATTACCGCCGGTCGGACCTCAGGACGTAACATTTCTGGTGACAGCGGTGGGATTGCGATTAAATTCACCACGCGCCATCCACCCACCAACCTAGGGGTCTATAGTTAAATTCGTCATACTCCCACGCTCCGTCATGGATACTCGCGCAACGAAGAGAGATGACGGCGTAAAGCTCGGGGAAGAGGAGTTGGAAACGCTACGCCAAGCGCTCGCAAAGCAGGAAGAACGCCTGCGAAAACAGGGCGCAGCCTTGGATCGAGAGCGCGCGGAAATGGGGAAAGAGCGCGAAACGGAGAGGGCGCGAATACAGGCCGAACGCGACACTCTCGCGCGCGAATGCGAAACCGAGAAAACACGACTCCGGTCCGAACGTAGCGCTTTGGAACGAACCCGCGAAATTTTGAATCAAGAAGCAAGCCGCGAACGAACCGCCGACCATAGAACAGGACGTGGACAACAGCTCGAACAAAACGACGAACCGCATGCTTACGAAGACAGCAATATTCGCGAGCTGCTCTCCTCGTTCAAAGACGAAATATTCCACGAACTTAATAACCTCCGTCGCGACATAGATAAAATGAGACTCCACGATCCTCTCCTTACGCCATCCGACGGACAACGACCGTTCGAGTCACAACCTCACGCCTTCTTACATGAAGAGAGCTCCATAGAATCTTCCCAGCCGCCAAAAGTTTCGTTTCGGGAAGCCACGGAGTGCGTTCCCTCCTTCGACGGATACAATATTCCCTTATCGCAATTCATTCGAGCTTGCCGCCGTGCTAAGGAAACCGTCCCTCCCTCCTCCGAGAGAAACTTAACAAAAATACTCGTAAATAAATTGAGAGGGCGCGCTTACTACGCGGTGGAGGACGAGCCATGCGATACAATAACACAATTGATAGACCTCCTGAACGGGACCTTCGGGTCACCTAATTCAATCGACCAATACCGCGGTGAATTAAGTATGTCGTATATCCAAAGAAATGAACACATACTAGATTATATCAGCCGAGTGAAGGACCTGCGTACCGCAATCCTTGACGCCGAACGTCGAGAGGAACCCTACATCATCGAACGGTAACCGAGATAGATACACTCACCGCAAGATCGTTTTGCGACGGTCTCCCCCTCCAATACCGATTACAAATGACGTCAGAGCACCGCGAAAACCCATTCGAAGCGTTTTCCGCGGCCAAGTCCCTCGCGAAAAGGGAGGAACTCGACAAGCAGCGATACGACCCTCGAAATACATATGGAAGCACACTCCAACGACTACCCCCTGCAAACCTGATTCAACGCCCCCTCGCCCACTCAACCCCGCGACGCGACGAGCCTCCTCCTAGATACCGGTCAGAAGAAACGCGAGGAAATTTCGGCAATCCAAGAAACCTAAATTATCCACATGTCAGGAACACACGCCCTCCCGAACCATACCGAAGCCGCGAGAATCGCGTCAACAACAACATGCCCACGGATCGCTACACCGATGCCCGTCCCGGCAAATGGTGCCGTTATTGCAAAAACGCGGGACACGAAATAGAGGAATGTTGGAAACGTGACTACAACAACTCCTGCGTTAGGCCGGGAAACTTCACAGACCCCCCGAGGCGAGCGGACGAACCTCGGGCGGCAAACCCGCGAGAACAGCAACGTCCGATAAGAGCGATCGAAACACAATCGACCGAAGCGACAGAGGTCGAATCGCAGTCTTAAACCCCCACGCTTTCTCCCACGCGCCAACTATCTGTATCTCTGTCGATGGCCTGCTACACGACGTCGAGTTTATGATCGACACAGGTGCCGCGCCGAACATCATTAAGAAACGTAATTTGCGTCCCGAAATACCAATCAAAACGGATCAGATACTATTGCTTAGCGGAATAACTGAAGGTAATATCAAAACTCTCGGTTATTCTAATGTCCATATTATGGGATATCCGGTAACCTTGCAGATTGTAGCAGACAATTTCCCGATCACACAAGAAGGAATCCTAGGATCAGACTTCTTGCGGGACGCTACAAAAATAGACTTCGTAAAGCGATCGATCTCTTGGCAAAATACGGTGATACCGTTCTCGCGACGCGACACGGTAACTATTCCGTCGAGGTCTCGCATTACCATACCTATCCGCATCGAAAATCCGACCTTAGCGGAAGGATACGTGCCGCGGATCAATCTCGGTGACAACGTCTACTTAGGAGACGCGATCGTCACGAATCGTGGTGGAAAAGCGTTCATTGGAATAATCAACGCAAGTGAAAACGATCGGGAAATAGAAATACCCGTGGTTCAGTTGGAAGAAATAGAATTCATTTCCCGACGTAATCCCGATATCGTAGCAAAAAATGCGCCTAACGTCTCGCCTTTAGAACTCGAAACTTCGTGTAACGGAATGCACATAAAAACGAGTCAGGTAGCTCCTGTGTCTCTCGAGAACGAACTTAGGTCGCCTCGAGAGATACAAATAAGTAAACTTCTGAGACTAGACCACTTAAATCGCGATGAAGCAAACCATGTCGAAAAACTAATAAACAAATATAGCGACTTATTCCAAATTCCGGGCGACAAGCTCGGTTACACAAACGCGGTGCAACATAGAATCGTTACCACCGATGACCAACCTATTCATACAAAACAATATCGTTACCCCCCGATTCACAGGGAAGAGATAAATAAACAAGTGAAAACTCTCCTAGATAACGATATTGTTTCTCCTTCTAACTCTCCCTATAACTCCCCCCTCTGGGTGGTCCCCAAAAAGCCCGACTCATTAGGGAATAAGAGATGGCGAATGGTAATTGATTTTCGCGCCCTAAATGAGAAAACCATCGGCGACGCATACCCGCTCCCGAACATCACAGAGATACTCGACCAGCTCGGAAGCGCTAAATACTTTAGCGTTTTCGACCTGGCTTCAGGTTTCCATCAAATACCGATGCATGAGTCGGACGCGCAAAAAACGGCTTTCACTACGCCCTATGGGCATTATCATTTCAAACGCATGCCGTTCGGTTTAAAAAATGCGCCGGCGACGTTTCAACGACTCATGGACCAGGTTTTGTCGGGCTTACAGGGAATTGAACTGTTTGTCTATTTAGACGACATAGTCCTCTACGCTAGCTCATTATCCGAACACGAACTTAAGTTTAATAAATTAGCCGATAGACTGCGCAAAGCAAATCTTAAACTCCAGCCTGACAAATGTGAATTCCTGCGTAAGGAAGTCACTTATTTGGGACATATAATAGGCACGGACGGCGTCAGGCCAGACCCGCAAAAAATAACGGCCGTCGGAAACTTTCCTAGACCCGAGAATCCGAAAGCCATAAAGCAATTCCTGGGCCTAGCCGGATACTATCGACGGTTCCTGCCCGGTTTTTCCAAAACAGCCCGACCGTTAACCGAACTACTCAAGAAAGATGCGGAATTTCGATGGTCCGACACGCAGGAACAAGCGTTTGTAACACTGAAAATTTCATTATGTAAAGAACCTCTCCTCCAGTATCCTGATTTTACACTACCATTCGTGGTAACCACTGACGCGTCGAAATACGCCATTGGAGGCATCCTCAGCCAGGGTGAAATAGGCAAAGATCGACCCATTGCGTACACCTCGCGGCTCTTAAATTCTGCGGAACAAAACTATTCCACGATTGAGAAGGAACTGTTAGCTATAGTCTATAGTGTAAATTACTTCCGACCCTATCTTTACGGGCATAAATTTACCCTCGTGACCGATCATAAGCCGTTAGTCTGGCTAGACTCTGTGAAAGATCCTACATCAAGACTCGCTCGTTGGCGACTCAAACTCGCCGAATACGAGTATAAAATTCGTTACAAGGCAGGAAAAATGAACTTGAATGCCGACGCCTTGTCGAGAAATCCAGCCGTCGCGTCGACTGACAAAAACGCAATCACAAAAACCAACAACCATAAACCCTTGTTTCCGCTTGCACGGAACGAAAATCCGACCCAGCATAACCGTTCCTCAGATCCGATACCTGCACCCACGACACATACAAAAAATAACCTTCCCGAACAAAGCCACGATATTCCGGAGGACGAGTTCTCTCCTGCAAACGACGATACTCTAAGCGAAAGCGACACAGACTCAGACGAGAGTAGCGAAGATAACGACCCCCCCTTATGCCATACATCCAATGCCCCTCACCAACGATTCAACGTGCGGGAAGTACGCGATAGTTTTATTACGCGAAAAGATAGTTTAATAATTTTTACTACACAAACCGGCGAACCCTGTGACCTAGGAGCACGCATACTCGCGGAACAAGGACGCCTTCCGCGAATCGAGAACGCCGTCCCCGGGCGCGCTAAGGTCATCAATGATAAGAATCGTTACATTATCGTATTAATAATTAAGGAACGTACATCTGAATTGATAACTCGTCAAACCATAATCGAAGCAATCTCTGCGTTATTAAGTGTTATCGACGAGATCGGTTTAACATCGGTCTCAATATGTAAAAGCGATATAGATAGAGTGTCATGGACAAAAACAAGAGATATAATAGACGAAACATTTAATAACCACGGCGTTAAGATAGCAATATGTACCAATGAGATCTCGATCCCCCCGATTAGCGATCGCTTGCGAATTCTCAGAGAATACCACGACTCCGCAGCGGGCGGACATAAAGGCATTACCAAAACGTATTGGCGTATAAAATATCGTTACTACTGGCCAAATATGAAAGCGGACATACAAGCCTATGTACAGGGCTGTAGGGACTGCCAGAAAAAAAAACTCGTGCGTGTAAAAACACGTCAGCCGATGATCCTAACCGACACTCCGGCCGTAGCTTTCGAGAAAATATCTATGGATATCATGGGCCCGCTACCTGAAACCCGGAGTGGCAACGTGTATATTTTAACAGTGCAAGATCTTTTATCTAAATACTCCCTTGCGATACCGCTTAGACAAATAACCGCCATCGATGTGGCAAACGCGTTCGTAAACGAAATCATCTGCGTCTACGGCGCCCCTAAGGCACTCCTCACGGACCAAGGCACGAATTTTCTGAGTGCTCTCATGCGCGCGATCGCGAGAAAATTCAGGATTAAACAATGTAAAACAACTGCGTACCACCCACAATCAAATGGTTCGGTAGAAAGAAGCCACCATGTGTTGTGGGAGTACCTGAAACAGTACGTAGACAAAGAGCGGGAGTGGGACGAATTATTGAAGTTAGCGACATTCTCATATAATACGAGTGTGCATGAAAGCACTAAATTTTCACCACACGAGCTGGTATTCGGCAAAACAGCCAGAATTCCAACAAGTGATCCAATTTTGCCAAATGATTTGAGCAAAACATATACTGACTACCTGACTTCACTATTCGACCGACTCCGCGACTCACAAGACGCAGCAAAGGAAAACCTTTGCCAAGCGAAACAAAGATCTAAACGGTACTACGATAAAAAATGTAACCCGCAAACATTCCAGCGTGGCAATCAGGTATATCTGTTAGCGGAGCCGATAAAAGGAAAGTTTGCCGACCAATATAGAGGACCGTATGAAATCCTCGAAGTTCTTAAGAATAATAATGTTAAGTTAGCAGTAAGTAAGAATAGGACTCGTATAGTGCATTGCGATAAGCTGAAGAAACTGCGATACATCGGAGAACGAGGGGCGCACCTACTGGATGACGATGCCCCCCACCCTGGACCCAGCGGCCGCAGCTAGTACTCCGTGATTCATGCGACCACCAGTTTCGAGCTCAACTCGCGCTAAGATGGACAGAAGAGTTCTCTCTCTCGTTGCCGCGCTTTTATCCCTCGCGCCATCGTCGCGCGGCCTGATAGGCTACGACTGCGGCGGCAAAGATCTCAATATTACGACGCTCTCTCTCTTGGACATCGGGAACTGCGAAGTCGAGGACATCGAACCAATCGCAACAGGCGTCTACGTCCAACTATTACAGCTCTCTGACTTCGATAAAACACGGGTAATTCAATGCAAGGTCGAGGTGGACCGCACAATATTTTATTGCGGCATGCACTCCCACGTATTTATAGTCCATGGCGGAAGAAGAGCCTATCTCCATGAGATGACAGCCGACAATTGTAAACGGATCCACGAAACCAGATCCATGGACCTGGGAGGTAGAGAGGGATATATCGTGGGACTCAAATCAAATAGCACCTCCTCCAGGAGTATCACGCTCGCTGGACATGCTGCCGTGGATGGCCGTTGCTCAGGGACTCAATATAGCGATCCATACGGAACATGGGATAGCGTGGTTGTACAGGCGACAGTCAAAATCACTCTTAGAGATTTTGAAGCCTCTATACGCCGCAGCTCGGACGAGATTGTCCTGCCCTCCGGATTGCATTGCAAAGTTGCGACCGGAACCTGCCTGGACATGGACGGAGGAGAAACATTTTGGTCTACCGTCCCTCCTGATAACTGCCATTTTAGCCATTACGACGTTCTATACGAAGGAAAAGCCAGTAAATTGACCCCCAGAATTAATCAAACCGCGCCTACAGTCTATACGGTCACAACGAAGGAAATTACCTTCGCGCTCACCAAAACAACTGAAATTAGTCTTTGCGGCTATACCTTAAGCCAAACAGAGCATCCTAAGCTTTTTATTTTGGAGACGCAGCGCGACCGGACGTTCAGAGTGCGATCAAGGATCTCCGTAGACAATTTGGACATCTTCGCATATGTAAATTCTAAATTTATATATGTGGAAAAACACATTAAAACTCAATTAACGTATCTCTATCGAGATATTCTGGAGCAAAAGTGCGCTCTGGAAAGACAAATCCTCCAGAATGCACTTACATTATCCAGCATCGCACCGGACGAGATGGCCTATCGGATCATGAAGGCCCCCGGATACACCGCTGTAACGGCCGGGGAAGCCATACATATAATCAAGTGTATACCCGTGGAGTGCAGGATTCGTCACGTGGAAAGCTGTTTCGCGGAGCTACCAGTGACCCACGATAATAGATCCGTTTTCCTATTACCCGGATCTAGAATAATAACACATGCCGGGACACCAAGGGACTGCAGTGAGGTTCTGCCGGCAATGTACAAAATATACGGGACTTGGTTCCGCTTGATGCCGCGCCCCGTGGAGTCTCTATCCCCACCTACCATCCAGCCGCTGACACGACCCGCCTGGAAATACGTCAGCCCATCGGCACTCGCCACCAGCGGAATTTATTCTAACGAAGACCTGGATCGCTTGCGCAACCATATAATGTTTCCCGTAGAAAAACCACAAATGCTAAACATTCTAGCGCGCGGAGCAATGGGGCAAAGCATCCCCTCAGGAAGTATAGCGATGATGAATCTCTTCGATGAAAAATCTCTCGAGAAGATCGCTGAAAGCGCGGGAGCACGCCTATGGCAGGGCTTCATCACCTTTGGCTCAGCAAGCGCAGGCGTAATGGCAATTTTCCTAATAATTAAACTTGCACAATTAATTATCGACACAATAATCCACGGATATGCGCTTCACTCGGCGTACGGGTGGAGCCTCCATCTACTCGGAGCCATCTGGAGTTCCATCACACATCTATTACTTCATTTAGCCGAGCCTCCTGGAAAGGACGTCAGCAAGAATCAACGGGAGCAGGAAACTCTCCCTCTCACTACAACGAAGTGCCCCCCCCAAAACCTTTCTACGCCAGAAGCTCGACACCCCTCTCCCACCGCTCCAGTGCCAAATGAGAACACAAGTGAAAAACCTGTACAGTTCAGTGAATTACGTGCACTGTTAAATAAGAGAGAAAAGAACGAGAATGATTGAGTCGAAACAAGTAATAAAATAATCATAGCAGATTAAGAATCCATGTAAACCTACTTATACTCAATAAAATATTGGACGCGGTCCAATATTTTATTCCTAGGGGGGGAGGTGTCACGTCCACGGTACATATAAAACTTGTCCAGAAATATCCCCAGGCGAATCACAAATTTTCTTTATCTCAATAAACCGACAGGGCACGAAAACCGCCTAGACCGCTCCTGACGCCTTCCCCACCACTAGCGCCCCACCAGCGTGGGAGGGGATCCTTCGAAAATGCCCTCGGGATAACCGAGTCAGTAGTTAAGTTAAGACCAAGTCCTCAACTAGTTTTACTCTCGTGGTCGCAGTTCGGACCGACACTATCTCTAACTCCTAATTCAACTTGAATCTTCCATTTCTATTCGCATAAGCAACTTCGTCTAATTATATAAGTAACTCTATTCGATTTTGTCAATTTTAATCACGTTAGATATTAACAGTAAAATATATAAGTTGTTTTCTGAGCAAATACAATACGCGAGTGTGACTTTTCTCAACGAAACCTTTCCCTACGTAATCGGCATACATCACAGGAAATCGCTCCTTACTTAAACTCGCCAAGTGGACGCGCGAATGAACGGCAGCCAGCATTGGACCAATCCCGCTCACCAACGACGGACTCGACCAACCAAGATCCCGACCAACCCGCACGTAGCGTACCACGGATCGTAGCACCGCGGAGCCGCTGAAAAGATCCGCAATAATCATCGTATGGTAAGTACAATTTGCACCCACTATTAGTCCTAGGTTTGTCCAGGTATTGATTACCGCCGGTCGGACCTCAGGACGTAACAATATCATCGATACAAAATAAAATTCTGCTTTCTGATTGGTTGGGGAACATCGTACAATACACAGGTCCAGTGTAAATCCAACAATACATGATAGAAAGGAAACATGGGTTTTCAGAAAAAGCAGCTTTGCAACTGTTGTAAAATTCTTTAATATGATTGATCTTGCCCTTAGTATCAGTTTCACCAACGCCGATCAAGCTTAATCGTGATTAACTGTCAATCGCAATTGGTCGATTCTACTAAACAGCAAACGCGATTGATCAGTTAATAGTCGATTAAGCTAACTAGTCCTTAGTTCCTGGATCTTATGCATGGTCTACAATGTGCAGCAATAGTAATTGATTATTGCATGGTCCAATGGGCAGTAACAGTAATTGATTAAGGAATAGGCGAAGAAATCAATCATAGTTGATTATTTTTCTCACATTCAACTATGATTGGTTGATTTCTACATGTACTCCTTAATCCTCTACTGCTACTGCCCATTGTAGATCACGCATTAAGGCTGCTGCAAACAAAATTTCTGTAACAGTAATCTTAAGACATAAACTTAAGCCGGTGAACCAATCAGGATTGAACTTATCCGTAAGGCGAATTTCAACCGGTTGAAACTTGCTTTATGGATAAGTTTACTACTATTTTTATTTCCATTAAAATACGTAGATCTAAAGCAGTATCCTGATTGGTTCACCAGCTTAAGTTTACGTCTTAACGTTACTGTTACAGAAATTTTGTCTGTGGCAGCTCTAAAGACCATTCTACGTTGACGGTGTCATAAATATTACAAATCACAAGCTTGTTATTTCAGCCAATCCGATGTTTCAATTTTAAAGTCGCATGATGCTTACGACGCTTTCGACACTACGATACGATCAATATAGAATGACCTCAAAGCCTGCGGTACACTGACACTGACAGCACCGCAGCCAATATGGTGACAAGATTCTAATCCAGCTAGCAAAACCAGCAGAAAAACAAGCATCGTGTGCCGTTGGCTTTACTATAGGAATCGCGCCGCTTGCTTTTTTTCCATTCTATTACATGAAGCACGGTAAGCGGCACGGGCTAGTGACAAATTAATTTTAATACGAATTTTTAAAAAATGTATTAACTTATTTCTATGCACATTTTATCAATATTCTTATTTTTCAACGGATTTACTTATTAATTGCATTTAAATCAATTAATTCTATTAAAAATTGCTTAGTAATGTGAATTTGTCACTAGCTAGAAACCGTGCTAGAAATCTTACAAGTAGAGATCAGCCAATGCTTACTCGATTCGTGATTGACTCCACCGTATTGTATGAGAGCGGATGTGACAGTGAGAGAAGCGAATATGAGAGTCATATACTACATTTACACGGCACGCTTTACGCCGAAGTTATAACATCGATGTTATGAAACTGGCCAATCACAGTCACTCCATTCTTCAGAGAAATAGCTATGATTGGCTATTCCTCTGTTTCATAACATCGATATTATAACTTCGACATAAAGCTAGTCACACATTTTCTGTAACAGTGACAGTAGTGTTTTCGACCAATCTCGATTGTTAAACTGGAAACACAATGAAAAGCACAGGCAATAGGAACAAGGAATAAAAGATTTCAACCTATCAGAAAGCGTCCATTCTATTATTCATGGTTTTTAATAAGTTTCTGAAATCTCTTATTCCCTGTTCCTATTGCTTGTGCTTTTTATTGTGTTTCCAGCTTTAGGGTCGTCTCATAGAGCAAAAATTGACGGATCAGAACTCGCGGAATCAACATGACGAATCAGTCGTTCCACTATTTTCGCAATAATTTCACTGTTACAATTTGCGGAATGAACGAAAGTTGCACATAACCTTAATATTACATGCTGTCAATGTATATTACAGCCATTGTCCATATAAAGCGATTGGTTACATACTGTTTTTTGTCTTCTTCATTATTATGGACACAGTAACAGAATAATAATAATTCGATAATTACAGTAAATATGAATGTAAATATGAATCAGCAGCCTACAATTCCGTTTATTTTCTTTTTCTTATGTCCCAAAGTAGAATTCTAGATATAACAGAGAAGCGCAACCGAGTATATTTAAAGACTATAATTAATCGTCTAAAGAAAAAATAGCGTGTTTAACCTGTGTTTACATCTGTCATTCCGCAAACGGAGTGTGATTCCTATAACAGTAGTGTTTTTATTGATTACAAAAAAATACTAATTCTCTTTGGAGACTACAATATACATATTAAGATTTAAAAATAATGATAATTACCAAAATTAGAGTCCTAGGCTGCGTTCCACTTAACGCTCGCAACGCTCGCGAGCATTGTTTATTCTTGGTTAATATTTAATTAAATGACAAGAATAAAATAATTCTACGAGCGTTGTGAGCGTTAACTGGAACGTAGCCCTAGAAGACTATCCGTAGAAAAAATGACGAAACCAATCAGAAATTGGGACAGCGGTTGCGCTTCTCTGTTATATCTAGGATTCTATTGAGCGGAAAACGCGGAAACGAAATCAAGTTTCAACCAATTATGAGTTTTTTAGGGGGGATTATTAAAATGTTTCATAATAATTGTGTTGAAAGTCCGACAATTATTGGCACGCAATCACAATTGGAACAAAAAATTGATTAAATATATTCGTTTATAACATCTAACTTTGACCATTCGGCGTTCTTTATTTTATTCAATTATGAGATAGTTTTACGATTATATTTAAAATATTTTACTGCTAAAAAAGTTCTAATGTTTACCAGTTTGTTATATACATTATTATATTTACATTAAAATATTTTTATTATTACAAATATTATAAATAACATAAAAAGTATGATATTATATTATTCCACGTGTTCTACTTCCGCTTATTCCGCTCAATGGGACATAAAGGAATTAGGAAAAGCGTAAGAAAGAAAACGAAGTGGCTGTGATTTGTCGTGTTGATTCCGCGAGTTCCGTTTTGTTGCCAATTTCTGCTCTATGGGACGGCATCTTTAGGGTGCTTACATGAAGCACGGAAATGCAGAAAACAAAATTAATTAAATTTTATTAGATTTCTGCGTTTCCGCGTGTTATGTTCCGACTGTTTTGATGAATATTACATGCAGTACAATTTGAGCGGAAAAGCGGAACGGGGAATTAGAAATTATTAATTTTTAACGGTATTTATTGATTAAAATGTTTGTATTCAATACATAAGCTGAAAAAATAAGCATATTGATAAAAATTGCAATAAATTAAGTAATTACAATTTTTTAAAGTGAATACAAAAGTATATTTGTCACTATATTTCCGCTTTTCCGTGGAAATTATGCTCCATGTAATATTAGGAGATTAAAACAAGCGGAACAAAATGCACGGAAACGCAGAAATGTAGTAAAATTTAATTGATTCCTTTTTCAGCGTTTCCGCGTTTTCACATTTTCGCGCTTCATGTAATGGCAGCCTTATGGCAGAATTATGCCATAAGGCTTTTCTTTTTAGAAAAATCATTTTGTAGCTTTATAAAAATTTATAAGCGTCTTTCCAATCCACAATATAGCGGCGAATCATGTGACCTGGGATCTACTACATCAAAGGTATCGATGTTCAGTGTCCATACTGTATGTACTTATACTGTGATAATATCGGCTGCAGACCAGCGCGATGTACATTGCGTGCAACACGCGATATCCAATGACAGTATACCTTTAGAATGAGAATATCAGTAAAGTTGTACACTTATTGGATATCGCTTGTTGCGCGCGACAAACATTGCGTTGGTGTGCCAGAGGCATTAAGCCGGTTCTATATTAGTTGTAAGCTAATCGCAAGTTTGTTGCAACAGTCAATATGAAGCGTTGAAATGCAAGCTTCAGTTTGCAGCCGATATTAAAGTCACTAGATTATAAAATACCACAATTGATTTCAAAAATGTTGCGTAAAAATGGCCGAAGTGCATAGTACACGATTTGAAGTACACCAAGGTCCATTGGGTCAATTGAGTGCAGCTAACCTAATCGTACATTTTTAAGCGTCAATCTCGAGGTTGAAGGTGCGAATTCATCATCATTGTGTTGATACTAATATAATAAAAACCTCTTCAAGGTTTTTTTTCTAATTTATCATCAGTATCGTATTGTTAAAGTTAATAATGCCAAGTTGTTACGTGTCTAAGTGCATAAACAGTATCATAAAAGGTTACAGGTTTGCCTCGGTCGAATAATCTCTTAAAAATGCTCAAGCTCATGCGATGATCACATGTGTGATGTGTACTTTCGTATTCCTAAACAGTTCTGAACTGTACTTACATCCCATACAGCACAGAAGATTGAAACAATATCGCTACAATGTTGCAATATTGCAGATTGCAATGTAATATTGCAGAGATATTATAGAATGTAAATTAACAATATGCCTGCAAAATGTCAGTAATATGCTTGTAATATTCCACAAATATTGCAAAACTGTAATTCTTTAATTGTTACAATAATAATAATAATAATAATAATATAAAAATATAAATTTTTACAATATTATGTAGTATATTCTTTTAGTTTAACAGTCGTTTTTATGATATAATAATTAATATAATTCATTTAATATTTAAATAAAAAATTTATTGATCTACTATTTGACGGCCATTTCATTAGCTAAGTTTTATATTTATTTTAAATATGAAATCAAAAGTTTATATAATATCGAGTCTGGATACAATCAATGCATCATTATCGGATAAGACGATAAGCAATTAAGTTGCTGAAAACGATTTATTGAAATATTAATTATGTGATCGATGATGTATTTATGCGAACGAATATTAACCTGATGTGAACGCAAGAATAAACTAGCGCCTGAACTTTATTGATAAATTTCATACCGTCCTTTTTTAATCGATTTCAATTGACTCGAAGTGATTTCGAATTAAAAAGAATCACTGCGATTTACTTAATCCATGATTAACTTACCAAGCGACTGTATTATTATATTAATGTGAATAATATTTGTAGTTTGTTGGGGCACACACATACATGCTTTATCCTTATGAATAAATTTATCCTAAGAATTAATATTATACTTATACTTATATATTTATACTTACTACATTTATATACATAATAATATTTTATGGTTTTATCATAAAAAATTGCTTTTCAAAAGCACATATCACTAGAAATGCGATTTCTAGAAAAATTAAAGTTAGTGAAATATATGTATAGAAATAGTTTTTATTTTAGAGTCTTCGTAAAAAATTTAAAAATTCGTAAAAATTCAAATACATTACATTGCAATATTGCTGGAATGTTTTGTTGTAATGTAACAAAAAGCGGACATCTTAACATTGTTGGAATTTTGCAACAATGATTCAACAACGTTTCGCCACCATGCAATATTGCAATGTTTCAGTGAAATCATTCTGCAATGTTTCTGTAATCTTTCTGTGCTGTATAGGACGTATCTTTCGTGCACTTTTATGTACAAAACTTCTACGACAAATAAATCCGTATTAAACTAAAGAACATATAAATTGAGCATATAAATTCATACGTATTCTTTTGTTCATAAATAAATTAATTACAAGTAAAAAACATTGATTTACATACTTGACAGCTTCATTTTCCTAAATAAAGCACGTAATACAAATACATAAATTCGAAATGATCGCGTTTCGCGTGAAAATGGATGCGAATTTGCGGTACTTTATAGATCTAGTGATTTTAGCCGATATTACCACAGTATGTACATACAGTATGGATACTGAGCGTCGGCACCTTTGATGTAGTGGATCTCAGGTCACATGACTCGCCGCCATGTTATGGATTGGGAAGGCGTTTATAAATTTGAATTTTCATAAATCTACAGAATGATTTTTCTAAAAAAAAAAAAGACACAATTCGGTCATGAAAATTGTTTATATCGAGTATATTTTTAAATCAGAATTATATAATATTATTAATATAATGTTAACAAACTCATTATATAAAAATAATATTCATTAATAATAATATTAAACAGTAATAAGTAAATTAAAAATAATAATTGATTAAATACTGTACGAAAATTGTAATTGAATAATTATGTATGAAAAAATAATATATTGCATGAAAATTGTAATTAAATGTGAAGTTGTAATTTAATAATATACGTACACACACACACACACACACACACTTTCTCATTCTCTCTCCGATTACGCCATTGAATGGAAAGAGACAGAGATGGCCGTCTTCCATGGTTCCTCTCTCTTACTTTTATCGACCATTTTGACACATGGATCTTGCAATCCATTCTCTATGTCTTTGATTCTACCCTAATGCCAAAAAATCTTCGCATTCAGTTAGATTACACTGTTCCCGTGCGAATTTCATGTTGTATTCAACAAATAAAAATTGCACCAGTTCATCAAACCTCTATCATCAAATAAGCCTCTTATAACTTTATTTTGTTAATTTAAAATATTTAATATATAAAATTAATAATAATATGTATACCCAATAACATTAGCAAATTAGATATTGTTGATAAAGTATTTTATATTATTTTAATTGTTTAAAAAATTTAAACTGTCTTTAATTATTGACTCTTGTTTATTGGATAAAGCCTATTAAAGATCAATATGGCAATTCAAACTGTCATTTGATTAGTAGCGTTTTTTCTTGGCTGCACTATCGCCCATCAGTGCAACACTCAGACAGTGTAGCGTATTTCCTTGGCTGGTGGTAGATGAACTCAGTATAATGTGTTTCCGTGGTTATAATGCAGTGCAAATTTTATACACGAAATAAGGTTTTGTTACACGATCTCAAAGAGACGGTGTAGAGCTAGTGTAACATTAAAAATTTAAAAATAGAAGTCAACCGGCAGCAGAATTAAACACGATAGCATGAAGTAGTGTACACCATGATATATGTATACTTGTGTAGTGCAACTCTGATGCAGCACTTACACGCAACTGGTGTAGTGCGAGGTTACATTCAGTGACCTCACTGTATCCCAAGAGAAAATGCTATAGAAAAGTATCGCGGGAATCTTCTTAATGGTGCTTTTTCATGAGCGTCAGTTGACGCGTTGACGCTCAAAATCATAAAAGTAAGATTTGATTATCATAAATGACGTCGATATTTTTACGCGCGAATGAAAAAGGTTTCACGCGTCATATTTTTATAATTCGCATAAAAAAGGTATATCCACAGTATTGATTTGTTGCAGTATTTGCGAATAAATGTGTCCATCATTAATAAAATGTTACTAGTGGATGATAGAATGTGCAAATATTATAAAACTAATAAAACATAATAATAATGGCTGTAGGAATCAATGCAGTTATTAGTGCGATTATTTTATATTTATTTAGTTTATTACATAAACCTTGATTTGATTTCGACGAGTGCAATATAATAGAAAAAAATGACGTTTCGACTCCTCTTTGAGTCATCCTCAGAAAGAATTATCTATGATAATAATTTCTTATTTCACAATCAATTTCTTCAAGTCAATTTTTTCAAGAATTATCCATAATAACAATTTCTTATTCCGCAATCAATTTCTTCATGTAATGTATGAGTTTCCCAACAGTTGGCAGACTATTGGAATTAACTGAAAATCGAATACGAATTGGAAAAACACACACAATACATTGTTAATTATCATTATTTCTTAAAATTATTCCTCCTACACTTATCATAAGCGCCGCATTCTATTACATAAATAAATACTTAGATAAAAAAAATTTTTCGTAGCAGTCATATTAATAAAATAATAATAGCTTTCGAGAATATCCGTATAATATCTTCACCTAGAAACCGTCTTGACATAACGGTTTCTAGGTGAAGACTGTGAATCTTTGTTTATAATTTGAACTATAATGTCACGCATTAAAGTCAAGGTATCAAGTTAAAAAACAAAATATTTAATCGTTATCGAAAAATGTCAAATATTCTAACTTTTCTGTGTCTATCTGTAAATTTAAACTATTCTGTTGTTGTTGATATGCAACATCTCCGATATTAATCGCTTATTAAAAATTTTTTCAGAATCTAATATTTCCACTTCATTCCATCGGAATTTATGATTGTAACGTGTCCTATGTTCTGTTATAACTGATTGTGATGATGTATTTCTTCTTACATGATAATATTCTTATTTGTACTTTCCTATCCGTTTGGCCCACATATGACGCATTACAATCATTACATTTATGCGGTAAATCACGTTTCTCTTTGAATCTGGAAGTTTGTCCTTATGTGCTCTAATAAATTTATTTAACTTATTAAGACTGAAAAACGATAATTTCGTACTATGTTATTGATAAATCCTCTGAATTTATTGGAGATGTTTTTTACGTATGTGGTATATAGTGAACCAACTAATTATTGATTTTTTGTTATTAACATTTTTCTATTGTAAAGATTTCTTATTTATTAGATATTTTAATCGATCATTCATAATGTCAAAAATAAAATTAATTGGATAGTCATTTTCTAATAAAATTTGAACTATGAATTTCAGATTTTTCGGATGAAACTTAGGATGCAATAGCAGAATGGTCCTGTTTATCAAGCTTATTATTGTTCCTCTTTTTTGACACAACGGATGCTGGGAGAAATAACTTAGATATCTATATGAATATGTACTTTTATGATACCAATCGAAAGTGATCCCATTGTCTATAATGATCATCGTGTTTAAAAAGTTATTTTTTTGTTATCAACTTCAATTGTAAATTGTAAAGTCTATGATGATAGGCGTTAAAATATTCAAGTAATGGATCAACCAAAGTAATCAGTACAGTTGTGACTCATCATCAACACATCGGAAATAAAAAGGTAGTGGTAAATTAACTTTCCCAAGCATCTCATTCTCCAAGTCTTCCATAACAAAGTTAGCTACGATCAGTGACAACGGTGAAGCCATAGGAATACCAAATGTCTATAATATTGGTTGTCAAAGGTAAAATACATCGAATTAACCACAAACTGAACTGATTATAAAATTAAAAAATTCTCTTTAAAAAATTTTATTCAATATGCAATTTTAACTTATAAAAAATAATTTTATAAAATCAATACTTTTAATTGAATGAACTCTTACCACATTGTGGATAAAAATATCTTGAATTATTATCTATAAGAATATTTGGAATACTCTGTCTCGCAATTGTGATTAACTATCAGCTTCATTCACGATAGTTTCGCAAACTCCACAAGTATTTACTAAAACCTGCTGAAATTAAATTTATTTTTCTAATACATTTATTGTATATTGAAGATGTATAAATAATTTTACTGTACTATATAATTGACTAATTTATTAAGTATATCTAATGAATCTATTTCGCTTCTTTAAAAAAAAAAAACAGTTCTTTTGCGCGCGATGCTTAGATATTGAAAAATCTGAACTTCTGAATATCAACGCTGAAATTAAGGCTGCAATCAGACTATGCATTGAAGATTGAGATTAAAAATTAAAGATTGAAATGTCACCAATGAGGACAAAGAAGTTTTGATTCCTTTTGTTCTGATTGATCAAACTTCAATCTTTCAATCTTTAATTTTATTCTTCAATGCATAGTCTGATTCCGGTCTAACATGACGTCATAAAATTGTATTGATGCGGGTCAACTGACGCCCATGAAAAAGCACCTTTAAGGTGCTGACGCTCGACGCTCTTTTTTAGCGTCAAAATAGATCACGTAATCGAAATCGACGCTGACATTCGTCAATTTTTGTCACATGATCTACTTTGACGATCACCTTTAAATGCCATCAAACTGCACTGTCAAAAATTTCAGTGCAATAAAGCTTGTTCTCATTCAGTGCATTTTGTTTAACCGAATACAAATTTAGCACTACACTGGTGCAATTTTTATTTGCCGAATACAAAAACTGAAACTCGCACGGTAACAATGCAAGCTAACCGAATGCGAAGATTTCTTAGCACTGGGGCAGAGGGCATTAGGCCTGTACTTTTTCCTTCTGGAGAGAAAAGGAAGAAACTGATGCAAAAATTCAGCCAAAAAGAATATATCTATAGATCGAATGTGTGACATCGAAAAAGTTCGCACTCAGTGCGCACTAGTACGTACTGTCGAATCAGTAGATCTGTTCTTTTTGGATGAACTTTTGCAGTTTATCTTTCTTCCTTTTCTCTCCAGCCCAGCAAACAAGAATAGATTAAAATGGATTAAAATTTTTTTAATGTGTACTTTAAATCCATGAAAATGGATTGAATGGATTGAATCCGAGCTGACACTAGTTTAAATTCGAAAAAAAAAACATTTATATTTAAGTGTTACAAATTTTATTCCTAAGATATTTATAATAATTATAATTGAAATTAACTATTTTAAATTGGTATTAAAAAACGCACCTTAGTGGGATTCGAACCTGGAATCTCTAGATTATGAATCTTTTACGTTACCCGCTACACCACTTCTTCAATTCGTGAAAGCGTTATTCATTCTTTACTTCAATTACAACCAACTAAACTAGTAACGAAATTATATAGATGTAATGAAAATATCATTATTTAACAGATATAATAAAATACAAACATTTATATTACTATGAGACAACATTAAGGGTAAGTGTCGGATAATCTAATCTCGCTTGGCCAGTGTCACGCGCCGTGATTAACTTAATATTCGGACTGTGTTCGACTTAGTTTGCGAGTGTTCACATAGATCATTCATTTTACTTCTAAGAGAAACGAAAGAACATAGCTCAATTATTTTTACGTTACAACCTTTTTCAACTTAGTTGGATTAAAACGAAAAATTTCCTACTTATAATTTTGAATAATTTAAATAGCATTTATGGTCCATTTTTAAATAAAAACTTTTTTTATTCAATTAGATTGAAAAACTGCATTTCATATTCAAAATACTGAATTGAGCAGTATTCACGTTGCACAGAAATTGCTGATATTATTTTTGAATTTAACTGAATTAAAAAAACTGTACTTCGTATTCAAATTCTGAATTGAGTAGTATTCACGATACACAGAAAATGCTAATATAATATTATTTTTAGATTGAAAGTGCCTTATTCGCCATTACACTTTTTACATTCAGCACCTTCGCTTTCTCTCTTTTCAGCGCCAAATATATATCTATCTCATTTTAAGTGTAAAAAGTGTAAAAAGTGTAAGCAAGTCGAACAGACCCATTACCACTCTTCCCCCACCACGTGCTACCAAGTGGTAGCGCAAACCAAATCGGAATCTGGCAGCACTAGAATCACGTCACTGCAGACTGCTTCACCGTTCTAGTCTCACCAAATCAGTTTCACCATTCAGTCACGTTCAGTTCTGCGAGGCTCCTACGCATCTAATCGCCGTATGTTATTATCGCAATTACGGCGAAGTGACATGTTACTGCGTGTTATCTCGATCACGCTTCGCCTAGATAAAGCTTATCTCATTGCGATTTCCTTTATGTAGCATTTAACCGCAGGCATCCATGTCGATCGGTCACCCTCCGTAGTTAAAATTCAATGCAGCAATTCATGTAAACAGTAGTGAAGTTTACTCACAGTTTACAGGGAACGAAACGAGTTTTGACCGAAATGAAAGAAATTTGAGATGATTTTTCGGAAATTCCGTCGCCTAGAATCGACATCGAGGACTCGTGAATTTCCGCGCTCTGTTGATTTGCTCGCGACGGGGAACATGATGACCTGTTTAGCTTTTTGCGTTGCAGAGTCCTCATCGGGCGGATTAACGTAGGAGATTCGGCCGCGTTCTTTCTCTAGCGAAATCTCGCACAGGTAAGGGCCTAAGCACAAAGATGACTGTAACTGAGTCGTGGAACGCAAGTCGTAGTTGTAGGTTGACCAAAACATTGTGCGTTGACCTACGACTACGACTCATTTACGACTATCTTTGTGCTAAAGTCCTAGCTAACTTGTGTTTTAACGAATGAATGATGCGCGCTCATGAAAGATTCGACTGTTTACAATCCATTTTATTTAAGAGGACGGAGAATTCGGAAGAGTGATATTCCTTTTGCAGCACGCAGTGACATGATCGATTCCTATTGTGATATTGCGCGAGTATGTAGTTTAATTCAATCGTTAAAGATGTATATCACATTTAAAAACAATACAAAAAATGTAAAAATTTCATAAATTTTATTTTTACGTCTGAATATGTGTAAAATTTGAGCACAATTCTCTTATAATTATTTTAAATAATTATTTTAAAAGTTATTTAATTTTTTTATTTGTTTTATGTATAATTGTAATAAATCTTGTAATATGTAAATTTTTGATGAAGTAATATTAAGAATTAAATAAAATTTTGTTGAAATATATTGATCAAACATAATAAATGTTTTGTGTAAAAATTTATTTTATAACTTCTATTATTTACTCGTTAGTCGTTATTGACTTAAAATTATAGAAAAATATGATCATTTTACTATTATAAATCAAATTATTTGTTTTGTTTCTTGCAAATGTTTTAAGCTTGTTCTACAATGTGCTTTTTGTTTCTTGCCTTTTTATATCTTGTTATTTTTTATATCTTGTTTTTTTGCTTCTTATTCGATTTTTTGTTTTATATTGTTCGAGATAAAAGTTAATGAACTTCAAAAAAACAAGAAATATGTAGCAAAACATACAATTTGTTGATAAAACGGTTGCAAAGGAGAAAAAAAGCAAAAGGTAAAAAATAAGAAACAGGAAACAAAGAGTACATTGTAGAATTTGAAAACATGTTCATGGCTTAATATTAAAATTTGTCGATTGATATTGGCTGCGTTCAGCAGAATGTTTATCTTGCAACTGTTGGAAGTTTTCTTCGCGCTGATTGAATTATGCTTTTAGATCAAGAGGAACCTATCAGCAAACAATCATAAAACAGTTGCAAAACTATTGTGTTCTGCTGAACGCAGCCATTGGCTAATATTAGCTTATTTATTGGCTGATTGTTTGATTGATTCTTTTAGCTGATATTATTTAACTGACATATTTTTAATCATGGGCATCCAGAAGAGTATCCAAAATAGGACATTTATCTCCCCCCTGGGCTTGCTTTCTTCTGGGCAACAGGCGCACTTTGAATAAACTGTGTTGAGAGCAGGCTAGTGCTGAACTTGCTATGGAATCTTGTGGTAGTAATAAAAAAATTAAAAAAAGCAATATCTTTTCCGACTTACACCTACCTTGTCGTGGTGGGAAAGTTTTTAACTAAAAGATGTATACTTTTATAATTATATACATATACCTTGATAGCCAATGAGTTCGAGATGTCATATTATTGTCAGTCGTTGTAGTAGATGTCGACAAACTAGGGACAAGGTGCTTCCTCAGGATGTGTGAAATGTTGCCCTCACGTGAATTCTAAATTTGATAATAACAAAACTTACAAAAAGAAGAGCATAAAACCACAGCGCAAGCTATTGTTTGTGATATTTAATATATCATTACATTAATAAAACATTAAACGTTTCGGCCACAATCTGGCCATTTTCAGTAAATTCACAAATATTCTTAAAACGCAGAATATCATATATCTGATATTAAATTCAGCCATTGTGTAATATAACTATATATAAATTTATTATGTATAAACGTGTTCTTTCATCTTGTGAAGATGCATCGTACAACAATGTTGCAACGCCAATTGTCATATTGCAAATTATGTAGAACAAGAATTTCCAGATTCTAATTTAAAAAATTAACCTATTAATATCTATCTTCTAGTTGAATTGTATGAGAATTGAATCGTTACCTGTTTTACAGAAAAAATGATGAATCTTAAGCACTTCCTTTACACAGATGGAAATTCGTCGTGACATTGTGTATTATTATTTGTCATATCATATATGTTACTACTATTTATATATATGTCAAAAGTTTAGATTGTTCTAGAATTATTTATTAAGTGTAAGAGAGATCTTCCTTTAGAAAAGGTAGATAAACATCGGACAAACCTTCAGTGTCACTTTGCTTATTGATTTTATTACTACTTATTTGGCTTTTTATGTATATCAGAAATTCTTATCAGAAATTCGTATCATTTCAGAAATTCTTTTTTTCAATAATGATTGTTCTGTATCTAAAATTTTAACATTATCCCAATCCAATTCGTGCATCTCATTCAACCGGTGACGTGAAACCACTGACATCTCAGAAGTGGATGTCAGCCTTATGTTCTTTGATTCGAGTTTTTAATTTCCTTTTTGTTTGGCCAACGTAAGAAGACTCACAATCCAGACAATTTATCTTATAAACCACTCCACAATGGTCTCTTTGCATACACGATCTTTTCCAGTTTTAATAAATCTATTAAGTTTATTTATAGGTTTGTAAGCGATATTAAAGCCCTGACTATGTGATAATTTTTTAAATTTTTCCGATACTTTACTTAAATATGGTATTATAAAAAACTTTTTCTTTAAATTAGAATTAGAATCGCTTTCATTATTGTTACACTCACTATTTTTATCTAAATTCGTTTTATTTTCTAAAGTTTTTATTCTGTTTTTTATTGTTGAAAAAATTCAAGAAGATAACCATTCATTAACTGAGTGTGAACTAAGTCTGAAATATTTTTTTCCTGAAATTTCTGATGGGAAAGTAAAAACAATATTCTGTTTAATTGCCCGATGATCACACCCCTTTTATGCACTAATGGATGATTTGAATAATAATTCAGATATCTCCCTGAATTAGTTGGTTTTTTATATCGAAGATAATTCTTCCTTTTTGTCTCATTAGTTTAACATCTAAAAAAATTAATGCTATTTTCGTCGCCAAAGTCTACTGTAAACCTTAGCCTTTCATGATATGAATTAAACAATTCCAGAACATTCTCTACTTTATCTTTATGCACAGACAATACAATATCATCAACATAATGGAAATAAAAAAACGAAATAATATTATTAGTCGTAATAATTTCTTGTTCTAAGTCTTGTAGAACAATATTTGCTAATATAGGGGACAATGGAGAGTCCATTGGTATGCCAAAAATCTGTTTAAATATTTTTTTGTCAAATTAAAAAAATGTAGAATTAATTATAATCATAATTGCTTTAACAGCTCGTGGAAAAGAATCGAAGTCATATTTTCAATCAAGTTCCACCTACGTTCAATACTCTTTAATACTAAATCGGTCGGAATGTTTGTGTACATCGAAACCATGTCGAATGATATAATACTGAAATTCTTATCGATTACCCTTCCGTTGAGCTTATTCACAATATCAAAACTGTTTTTGACATAACTGAAATTCTTTTTATTATTATTATCTATAATATTTTTTAAGAAGGTCGCCAATGGATAAAAAGTACTGTTTATGCAAGTACACTGTTTATGCAACTAACTATTAATCTCAGCGGATGACCTTTCTTATGAATTTTTGGTAGTCCATAAGAACTCGGAAGTTCGTCGTCCGATACATACAATTTTTTATATATGTTTAGGTCAATGTACCCCTTGTTTTTCCAATTTTTTAGTAAATTACTAATTTTCGTTGTTATTTTGTTAGTGAGATCTTTATTAAAATGTATGTGCTCTGGTTGAGAATCTCATACATTTTCCTTCTGTAACTTTCGCGATTCATAATTACTATTGTGTTACCTTTCAACTCTGGTAATTAAAATTTCAGGATTCTCTGAGATGAATCGTTTTATTTCCCTTGCACCTTCTCGTATGATATTATTCTCAAACGATTTAATGTCGCAGTTCTCTATTGATTTAAATATTTGAATTACTTCGTTCCTTACCGTTTTACAAATTTCGTCATCAGTTTTGAAAAGGTTACACTCATGTTTGATAAACTCAAGCATACTCTTTTCTTTGCTGATGACATTATTAGGTAAATTAAACTGCTGATCTAATTGCAATACGACTTTGACTTTTTCTGGAATCTCAGTATCATTGAGATTTATTAGCCATTTTATACTCATTGCAAAATTTGTTTTAAATCTGTTTGGGCAAATATTAATATTGTACGTTGTTTGTCGTTCATTGGCCGTAATATCTTTGATTATCGCAATTCATCTCAGTCCAACGAATGCATTATATTATAGTTAATATTTTTCATTCTTTCTCTAAATCTATGACTAGCTCGCAGGTTTTTAATTTTATTATTAATCCTTTCTTGTTCCTTTCGCCAAATTCTATGAAAATTGGTTTCTTGTCTACGAAAGAAAGAATTGCATATGTTTAATGGCAATTCAAATGGACGAAAACGGCTTTATTTTTTAGATTAATTTAGATTAAACTAATGAGACAAGAAGGAAGAATCATCTTCGATATTTATAAAAAACCTACTAATTCAGGGAGATATTTTGAATTATTATTCGAAGTTAGTACATAAAAGGGGTGTAATCCGTTAGTACATAAAAGGGGTGTAATCATCGAGCAATTAGATAGAATATTGTTTTTATCCGATCCAAAATTTCGAAAAAAAAACATTTCTGACTTAGTTCACACTCTGTTAATGAATGGTTATCCTCTTGAATTCATTTTTTCGACAATAAAAAAACAAAATTAAAACTAGAAAATAGAACGAATTTAGATAAAAATAGTGAGTGTAACAATAATGAAAGCGATTCTAATTCTAATTTAAAGAAAAAGTTTTTTATAATATCATATTTAAGTAAAGTATTGGAAATTATTAAAAAATTATCACATAGTCAGGGCTTTAATATCGCTTACAAACCTATAAATAAATTGAATAGATTTATGAAAACTGGAAAAGATCGGTTGTGTAAAGAGGACCATTGTGGAGTGGTTTTTAAAATAAATTGTTTAGTTCACATTAAATTGTGAGTCTTCTTATGTTGGCCAAACAAAAAGGAAATTAAAAACTCGAATCAAAGAACATAAGGCTGACATCCATCTCTGAGATGTCAGTGGTTTCACGTCACCAGTTGAATGAGATGCACGAATTGGATTGGGATAATGTTAGAATTTTAGATACAGAACAATCATTATTGAAAAGAAGAATTTCTGAAATGATATAAAAAGCCAAATAAGTAGTATCAATAAGCAAAGTGACACTGAAGATTTGTCCGATGTTTATCTGCCTTTTCTAAAGAAAGATCTCTCTCACACTTAATAAATAATTCTAGAACAATCTAAACTTTTGACATATATATAAATAGTGGTAACATACATGATGACAAGTAATAATACACAATGTCATGTGATGAATTTCCATCTGTAAAGGAAGTGCTTAAGATTCATCATTTTTTTCTGTAAAACAGGTAACGATTCAATTCTCATACAATTCAACTAGAAGATAGATATTAATAGGTTAATTTTTTAAATTAGAATCTGGAAATTCTTGTTCTACATAATTTGCAATATGACAATTGGCGCTGCAACATTGTTGTACGATGCACCTTCATAAGATGAAAGAACATAGTTTATACATAGTTATATCACACGATGGCTGAATTTAATGTCAGATATATGTAATTCTGCGTTTTAAGAATATTTGTGAATTTACTGAAGATGGCCAGATTGTGGCCGAAACGTCTAATCTTTTATTAATCTAATGATATATTAAATATCACAAACAATATCTTGCGCTGTGATTTTATGCTCTTCTTTTTGTAAGTTTTGATTTATAAATCACGTTCGTTTTAATTATATATTATGATAATAACAAGTTGATAGCATCTTGATGGCATGTAAAATATACGTGCCATCAATTTGCCATTATGTTGCCGGTACGATAGTATATATGAAATGCGAGTTCATCACGTGCCATCGTTTTGCCATCAATATAACGCATTATTAATTTTCAATGTTTGCTCTTGAAATTTTATAAACTGGTGATGTCTATTTGCCCTCATGTTGCTAATTCAGTTTGCACATAAGTCCTATATCAGCAATTGCTGCAACTTCACAACAACTCGCGCAGTACATTAGTTTGTCATTAATATCATGCTTGCTAAATCATGCTTGGTTATCTGGGTATATTTTAATTCTTGAAGTAATAATAATAAACGTGTGCGCACGTGCGTGCGCGTGTGCGTGTAATTTGTGAATATAAATATGTTAAAAATGCACTAAAGACATTATTATTATTATTATTATTGGTATTATTATTATTGGTATTATTATTATTATTATTATTATTGGTATTATTATTATATTTTATATAATGCGCTCCCCTCCCCCCCTTGAAAAATTCTGCTAACGTTCTTCATTATTCGCATGGAACATCCAAGACATCTTATGAATTCTCTAAATAGTCTAAATATATGAATGCTATTTATACATATATATTTAAATAAAATTCGTTTTACTATGAAAAAAAGTTTTTATTATTTATTTTTATCTAAAGGATTTGTAGAATATTATTAATCTGACATAATTTCATAACAATGCACCTTATTGTGGTATTCATTGTACGTATTTCATTAAATTCTACTTTGTATAACTTGTTAATTATATCACATTCATTATATTGGTATTTATCAGTTACGAATTTAGTCGCATTGTATACTAAGGAAGGCCTGAAGCAAAACCGAAAATTTATATTATTAATTATTATCCCTTTTGATGAAGTTTGAGAGATGTATTTATTGTTAATAAACTGAATTACATGCTACTGGCTCTTATTGGCAATTTTAATTTTTGTTAAATTTATTCTATGTTTACAGTCTATATTTATTATTATCAATTTATTTCATTGTAAATCATCAAAGAAAATAATGAAAATTGCAATATATGACCTATTCTTCTTTCTATGCCAGTGTATAAAAATCTGTAATTCATGTTATATATACTATAGATTTTTAATACTGATAATATATATCCAAACAATTAAAGTTCGTATTTATTTAAATTCATTTTTTTCTCCAATATGAAGAGATAAGAAGGCAAAATGAATTACGGAAAAAACTTTGCTAAAAAAATAACCCTATAATATTAGAGCATCATCTTACGCGAGTAATTAAAAAAAACACACGGTAATGTGGAATTAAATGCTTTTTTCGTGATATTTCTAACGAAGATTTTGATAGGAGAAATAAATCCAACGTTTAAATGTATCTAATCTGCTATTTTAGTAATTTAGCTTCTTTAAATTGCAGATGGCAGCGAGTGCACTCGAGGAGAAGATTAATAAGATAAAGCAACAAAATGAAGAAATTAGAAGGAGGCACGAGGTAAGAATTGAGTGATTCGATGAATAACTGTTCTATATAGAAAATAATGAACTTCGTTGTGTAGGAAGTGGAGGAAGATAAGAAAAAAGCGGCTAAATTGAATGCGCTGGTGCAAATGGTACCATCTACAGATTGGCCGGAGAGGAAGGAGCCACCAGAATTTTCTAATCCACCTAGAACAAGTAATAAACTAAAATCTGTCAAAGAACACCATGAACATCCTCAGTCAACAAGTGGTGAAGGACGAAAAATTCATACCTTTGCTCAGGTGCACAAATTATATTAAGAGGAATAAGATTTTGATTCGATAATATTTTAATTTAATAAAAATAAACAAAGAAGGTCATATTTGCTCAAAGTAGATGTTAGCGTTTAATATTATTTTTGCGTGAATCGATTTCAATTCAACAAATGATGATGGCATGAAATATAGGAAGATCTAGGTTTGAATTTTGGCTGGGATGATATTTTTTGCAATAAATTCTTTACAGTGTGTTAAAATGCATTAGTATCAATATTAAATTGCTTATCAATTTAATTTGTGATATTACATATTCTAGCTTCAGTTTAGGATTGTATTTCAAAACTGACAAGTATCAAATAATCGGTAGTTTATTTGAATTGGATGTAAGATTTACGCAAAAATATTATTAAGCATCAACATTTACTTTGATCGAATATTCTTCGTTTACTTATGTTGAATATTTCTCGATTGATGATCATTTATTATTATTTTAATTTAATTTAATGAGATCTTTCTTGTTTAAAAACTTAGTTAGCTTTTTTAAACTTTGAATATATTGAAATTCTCATCAATGTTTTAATTTTTAGGGACAAGGACCTCCACCTGATCCTAAATATAATTTTCTTGCTGATGCTGAGAGAGAGGAAGAAAGAGAGAATACGAAGGATAACTCAAATAAAGGACAGAAATATTCAAGAGGCATATTTAAGAAGAAACCAGGAGGAAAAGATGCAACGCAAAGAGTACGTAAAACTCAAAACGAAATATCCTAAATATGCCTAGATGCACTTTTGTTTTTTAAATGAACTACTTCTTGAAAAGGATTGCAGAATGAATAGAGGCTCACATAGGGATGAGCATCAACCAGAGTACGAAGCTTGGAGAGCTGAGAGAAATCGTATCGATGAGGATCGCATTAGCAGACAGAGAACTGCGGAGGGTAATTGGCGTAGAGAATGGGATAATAACAAGGTGAGAACTTCGTAAAAGAGGAAATGCCATATGATTAGTATAGATACGATAGATTACATAAATGCAATTGCAGGCGCATATTGTGGATGAAATGGCGAGAATTGAAACTAAATTAGGGGATAATATAAAAAAGGACTTCAAAGATTTTGATAAAAGATATCATGTTAATGGTGAGAACTAATAGATCTTATATATAAATCTTATATGTAAATAAGAACCAAAGGAATTTCAAATTATATTTTCATCATTAGATATATATGTACATAATTGCTTATTCTATAGGAAACGATCATGTAAGCCATAATCGCGGTAGTCATCGTTCCTATCGGGGAAATTCGAGACATTTTCATAATAATTATGAAAATAGTTCTAACAGCACGCATCATCAGGTTGGGCATATTAAAAATCCTTCTGGTTCTGAAAAGAGAACTGTTGTTGCTACCGACAAAAGTATAAAAATTACGTTAAATCAAGGAAATATGGCAAAAGGTCCAGTCATGAGTGTTAAAGGTATATTACAAATTACAGTGATATGTTCCTGAATATAAAAGGTATTTGAAATACTTGTTCACTATTATCAATTAATAAATTTCAGTAAATTCACCAAGTATTGCTGGAACAGGACGAGTCGGGCCGCGACAAAGAAGTCGCCTAACATACAGCAGTCATTCGGATGTTGAAATAACTTCCCCTGATACTGAGTCCTTTTCACGTCCAAAGTCGTATGAAGATAGACCTAAAGGTATCTATTATGAAAATTTGCACAAATCCTCGAATTCTCGAAAGTCACAACTTTCACCAAAGAAAAAGGACTTCAGTAATAAATCTCCTTACTTTCGTAAGAAGGAAATTAAAAGAGAAGATGAGAGCCTTCAGAAATATCATGAAATAGAATCAGAAAAGAAAGACCATAAAGAATTACAAAAGTTTTGTCAATCTAAATTTCAAAAGCATGAGGAAAACACTGCAGAACCATTACAAGATATAACGACAGTAGATGAAAAAGAAAGCAATATAATTTTTTCTACAGAATCTGATATGAATAATATAGAAATAAATAATATGGATAATCAGAATTATGGCAATTTAAATTCACACGAAATAAACGAAGGACGTGAAGTTTATACAGACAAGGAAGATGAGGCTAATTTGAAAAACTTAGATTTACCTGCGTTTGAGATTGATACAGAGATTGAAACATGTGAAAAAAATGGAAAGAGAGAAGATAAATTGGATGAGATACAAAATATTCAAGTAGTTATGACATTCGAGTGTGAAAATACTAAAAGAAAGTTAACTATCTCGTCACTAGAAAATAATAATGATGAAAATGAGACTCAATATGTGGAAAACTCGTTATGTGATGCTAATAATACTAAGGAACCTATAATGAAAGATAAAGATTCAGAACAAACTAAAGAAATCTTAAAAGATAACTGTGATACTAAACAAATTAAAGATATGAGTGAGCAAGAAAACAGCGTCAAACACGATGCAAAAAGCTCTCTAGAAGAAAAAAAAGTAAATAGTATTACCATTTTATCTTCAACTGATATACGTTATACAGAAAAACAGAATGATAAATTAAAAAGTGACGACAAAACCTCAAAAGAAAAAGTAATTTTAGCCATAGAAGATGAAGTTGCCACAGACGAAAAAATTAACACTGGTTATAAACAGGATACAACAAAATGTATTAATGAAATTCAAGAATGTACAGATAATAAAGAGAAAGAGAATACTGTTGCAAATAGCATTGTAGTTGACAAGATAGAATCTTTAAAAAAAAATTTACACATAGAAGAAAAGGCAGTTTCAAATGACCAAAACTGAAAGATAATAAAGAGAAATACGAAATTAAAAAAGTACGAAATGTTACAATATAACTGTAAGTTACCGAAAATGTGTGATAGGAGATAAAGCTTTTATAAATACTTGTTGAAAGCATGACGTATATATATATATATTTCAAAAGTTAATTTTTATGGCAATATGTGAGTAAAAAAATGAAGTTATTTGAATAGTTCCCAATAAATTCTTATTTTCGAGAATGGATATTACTGCAAATTTTCGCCAAATGATGGTACATCGTAATTCTATTTTTTGTTCTAAAATTTTACACACACACACACACACACACACACACGCACACGCACGCGCGCGCAAAGTAGTTCAAAATACTGTAATAAGAAAGTTTTCGAAAAATTAAGTAAAAAAATTATTTGTAAATGTACGAAGGATTAAAGATTGACAGCAGTGACAAGTCAACTCATTTACATCTCATTTGCGGTGCAGCTATATACCTGCACTCTATCAAACTCTATAATATATTTAAAGATACCAGAATGTTTGCAGATATCAGAATGTTCGCTGTGTTTTTATCTATTGCTAATGCCTTAGAATTAGCAATGGATAAAAACATGGCGATAATCTGCAAATCTTCTGGTATCTTCAAAGATAATACCAGTGAAAGCCTAAAAAGCATTATCTACCATATATTGTCTCTTAGAAGAAATATTTTGAAATTCGGTTTGGCTTATATTTTGCGAAACTATGAAGCCTACTAAAGAATCAAAGGACGCCGCACAAAATCATTGGATTTTGGCCCCAGTAAAATTTGCTTTAGTATGTTGTAGTTCTTGATTCATTAATCAAAAGTGTTCATAGATACAAAACTTGAAAATGACTAGGTTTTTTGTTATAGCCGTTTAAAGTTTTATTTTATTAATGTCTCAAAATTAATTTATGTCTCAAAATCAGATTTCTGTAATAAATCAAAAGATTTTAGATAATCATATTCACCATTGTGAATCACTTTCACCATTTTCATCCTTACTTCCCCCCACCCCTACATGCATACAAGTACAGTCATTATAGGATTTGACTTCGGAAAAATTACCATCAGGATGAATTTTTGCACAGATCTCTTTATTTTTGTATAAGATTGAAGGAGAAAAAAGTTTACAGTGGCCGCTAAGAAAAATAATTAAACAAATAGAGCCCAAATTTTGGTTTTTTGCAAATATCTCGATAAATATCAATTTTACCAAGAAAATATAGGAGAGGAAAATTAAAGAGTGGAAAATTTTACATAGAAAAGATTGTGTAAGTGCCAATACTTTTCATGTAAGAAATTATACAAGATTTATTTTGCGCAGTGAAATTGCGGAGCGCACCGACAAGATGCCAAGTGAAATGGAGCGTTGCGCGCGCGCACAAAAAATTTCATAACTTTTGAACGAATTATCGTACAGAAATTAGCCAAAACGTATTGAAAAGCTGAAATCTTCAGCTTTCTAATGGAATTGATTTCGTTATTCTACGATAATTTTTAACAATTCGACAATAGATTAAACAATATGTTACATGCAATTTTTAACTTTTTTCATAAAATCAGCTATAAGTCGGTATCGAATTGTTTAAAAAAAATAGCCTGCAGGATATTACAGTATATACTTCATTCTTTGATGAGAGGAAAAAATTTAAAAAAATTTTTTTCTTTAAAATCGAGCTATTGACATTTTCAATAATTTTCAAAATTCTTGAATAAATGTAAAACTTAAAATTGTCATAGCATTGCGAAAAATTATACTAGAATAGTTTGACTTCGTTCGTTTTTACTTTATGTAATTTTTTATAATATTATTATATAAGTTAATATTTTTGATAATCATTGGACTATTTATTTATATAGCTAATTTGACAGTTGGATAAAGAAAAACAAACTAAATTGTTGGGAATCAATTTGGAATTTGCATTATGTAATTCCGATTTATATTTTATATTGATAAGGACTCGAATTGATGGGTTGAAACGTATATATCTTATTCGTTTTGTTATATTCACATGAAAATAAAGAATTTCTGTGCATCCGAACAGCTGATGACGGCTTTGATGGGCTTTTTTACATTTTTCATTGATAGATTCTTTCGAGCCTAATCTTATATATGTTTCTAAAAAAGCTATTGAAAACTTGGAATATATATTTTTAGACCTCATATTGAAATTTTCCGTCATATTTGAATTTTCATTTATTTAAATATGTGAGTTATTGCGAAAAATTTGTTTAAACTTGTGCTGATTTTGATTATCATTGTGATTGATTATCATAATGTTTTAAAAACATACATAAATGACATTACTTTAATTCCGAAGCGCCACTACGGTCTGAGTATTAAGATGTTGAACTAATACATACATGTATATTTTTCCACGTAAATGGAGTTATTTCAGAATTGATAATTCCGAGCCGATAAATCATCAGCATTAACGCAATTGATCTGAAATATTAATAATCCCCCCAAATTTCCCAAATTAATCTTAAAAAATGTCTCGGTAGTCTAAAGGCTCAGGACGCTCACACGGAATGTAAGAGATCTGGGTTCGACTCCCGGCCGAGGCAATATTTTTCGCAATAAGTTTATTGTAGTTTTTTAAGATTAATTTGGGAAATTTGGGGGGATTATTAATATTTCAGATCAATTGCGTTAATGCTGATGATTTATCGGCTCGTAATTATCAATTCTGAAATCACTCCATTTACGTGGAAAAATATACATGTATGTATTAGTTCAACATCTTAATACTCAGACCGTAGTGGCGCTTCGGAATTAAAGTAATGTTATTTAATATAACGGTCTTGTTTTCTATCTTATTATTATACATAAATGAATATAGTGAAGTCGGATATTATATTTAAAATCATCTTAAGATTAAATCAATAAAGGAATATAAAGCCAATGAGAGCCGACACAATTGTACGTGTGTAATCAAAAATAATATATATGTCAATTACCAATTATAGACGTTTCGATTAGGTCATCTTCAGTGTAACAATAAACTCCTTGGAATTAAATTGATAGGTTGTAAAACAAAAGGCGAATGTTAATGAATCATCGTTAGGCTGTTGTCCAAAATTAAGAACTTCATTATTGTCTGTTGTACTTAGCTAGATATCCAAACAAGAATTCAGTCATTTAAATTGTATCCTACATAACGATGATCCGTTATACAGGTAACGCGATGTGATTATACGAGGGGTGTTCAAAAAGTAAGTTTCCCTGCTCCGGGAAAAAAGCAAAACACAATTTTTAGGTTAAAGTAACATATGTATTTATTGTTTGACTTATAAACTATTTTTCTACATAGTCCCCTTGGACTTGAATATATTTTTTATATCTGTTCTGAAGCTTTGACAAACCTAGTTTATAAAAATCCGTGCCCTGTTTTTTAAAGAATAATTTAACAAAGTCTTTCACTTCATCATTTGAATTGAAGTGATGGCCACCCAAACTTTCCTTTAACTTAGGAAAAAGATAAAAGTCACTTCAAAAGTTCAATTCAAATGATGAAGTGAAAGACTTTGTTAAATTATTCTTTAAAAAACAGGGCACGGATTTTTATAAACTAGGTTTGTCAAAGCTTCAGAACAGATATAAAAAATGTATTCAAGTCCAAGGGGACTATGTAGAAAAATAGTTTATAAGTCAAACAATAAATACATATGTTACTTTAACCTAAAAATTGTGTTTTGCTTTTTTCCCGGAGCAGGAAAACTTACTTTTTGAACACCCCTCGTAAATATGTCTTGAGAGCGCTAATCTTATGGTTGAAACATCTATAATTGATGATTGACATATATATTATTTTTGATTACACATGTACAATTGTGTCGGCTCTCATTGGCTTTATATTTCTTTATTAATTTAATCTTTGGAGCCTTTTTTCATTTTAATTGTCATCTTAAGTCATAAGTCGTATTAACATCTTCAAATTTTACTTAAAGTAGTTTTGAAATAAAAACGGATATTATGAATATCGATTTATGAATCCAGTCGTAAGACAAAGTCGAATTATCAGTTATAGTTAGTCGAGTTATCAGTTCTATTATGTCATTTTGTCTTTGTTTTACGTTTAACAAACGGTAAGCAATTGGAATACTGATGATCAGTATTGTGTTGGTCATCATTAAGACCTTGGCACATACGTAAAAAAAACTTAAGTAATAAGGAAATTAATATATTGGATTCGCTACTGCCTGACGCTAGTCTAAAGTTGTGTTTCAAAATTTACTGCCAGTACTGAAAATATAGTGTACGTGATGTAAACTACAGATTTTTAGTACTAGCAGTAAATTTTAGCTTAACTTGAGATTAACGTAAGCAATAGCGAACCAACATGTTAATTTCCTTATTGCTTAAGTTTTTCTTATGTATATGCCAAGGTCTTAATGACCAACACACTGACCATCAGTATTCCAATTGCTTACCGTTTGTTAAACGTAAAACAAAGACAAAATAACGTAATAGAACTAATAACTCATTTGTTGAATGTGTCTTACGACTGAATTCATAAATCGATATTCATAATCTGTTTTTACTTCAAGACTACTTTAAGTAAAATTTGAAGATGTTAATATGACATCTTAAGAGGACAATTAAAATGAAAAAAGGCTCCAAAGATTAAATCAATAAAGAAATATAAAGCCAGTGAGAGCCAATTTTTCTTAGCGGCCACTGTGTACAATGATAAACTTTTTTCTCCTTCAATTTTATGCAAAAATTCACCCTTATGATAATTTTTCCGAGGTTCCGCTCAATTTTCGTCTAAATTGACTGTACTATACACCTGCGCGCGCATTTTTATATGAAAAAGATGCATAAAAATTGAAGTAAACTTGTTTTATTACACTTGTATATGTGCGTGCAGGCGGTCAATAGTACGTACGTTTGATTTTAGTTTTTTTTGCCCATTATCAGAATTATTCGAAATGAATGACATGATGGTGTCCAGTGGCTCTTGAATATCCTTGGATTATACTGGAATTATACTAGAATTTTACATATTCTGGAAAATTCTTGGAAAACTCCTGAAAATTCAGGATTAGCCTGGAATTTATCATTTTATTCTGAAAAAAGTCAGAATAAAAAAAAAAGAAAAAATAAAAAAAAGTTATGTTTGGGTATAAATCCCTTCTTAAAAATGCAATAAGTTATCAAAAAACTTGAATTTAATGTAATCTAAAATAGAACATAGTAGAAAAATCGTTTGTGTTGACGGAATGTCTTTTAATATTATTTATATAGCAATAAATAATATTGTTCTCAATTTGTTAGCATTTTAATTCATTTGTATAAAATCTTAACTTGAATACAAAGCATGTAATATTGCATGAATAAAAATTATTGCACGATAAAAATTAATTAAATAATGAAAATTAATCAAGATTTTTACCTGGAATGTCCTCAAATTATCTTTGAATTAACTAACTAGATCTTCCTTTCATTCCTTTCATTCATTACTTAATTTTCGTGAGTCCCCTTGCCTCTCATGTTTGGGATGCACAAAGAAAATAAAGCGAAGAGAAAAAGAATTTTCTATCCTATGTTGCTGTCGCACTTCAACGTGCACTAGATATTTTTACACACGGTTTTTCATGCGCGGAAATAAGCATTCGGATCGTGATAATCAAGTATTTCTTACGTGAGAGGTAAGGGAATTCACGCATTTCAAACGATACGCATGAGACAAGTCGTAAAAATCTAAATACATGGTTATAAAATTCTAAATTCGACTAATAATATACCTAATTTTATACCGCTTTATTTCGCTTTTGCGCTTTTATAATTGTAATTCTTTACTCTCTCTTTCTGATAGGCGTTAGAGCAGTAGATTTTGCTGGTGCCTCACCATTTTGTGCACTCGTACACTTAACTTTTCTCGCTGTTTATATTTTGTAATCAATGCACAAATAAATTAAATTAAATTAAATTAAAAAATTTACTTTAATTTTTATGCATCTTTTTCATATAAAAATGCGCGCGCGGGTCGTATATGTGTGAAGGTGGAGGAAGGAGTGAGGGGGGGGGGAGAGGGTGAGTGTTGTAAGAGTGATTGGCATATTGTTATCTAAAATTTCTTAATTTATTACAGATTTATTACAGAAACTTGATTTTGAGGTATTAATAAAATAAAACTTTAAACTGCTATAATAAAAAAAACTAGTCATTTTCATGTTTTGTGCCTATGGGCACTTTTGATTAGGGAGTCAAGAACTGTAACATACTAAAGTTTCAGCCAATTTCATCGAGAATCAAAATCCTATGATTTTGTCCTATGATTCTTTAGTATAAGCCAAAACGATTTCAAAATATTTCTTCTAAGAGACAATGGTAGATAATGCTTTTTGAATATGAACGCTACAGATTTATTTATGAAAGAAATATATTTTAATTATAAAATGAAACTTTTATATTTTATATAAAGTGAACCTTTTTTTGACAATATCTATTGACTAGATATGTTACAGTTATATATCCATTAACGTTAAAAATTTGTGGATCATTGAAGTGTAGTAGTTCTATATGATTGCAGAGATTCAGCACCGTTAGATGGATATAAGATTGGATGGGTGATTAGTTAGGAAAATAAGGAAATTAATTCAAATAAGAAGGAAAGCGATTTTTTTTTAATTATAATTTTGTCGTGTGTATTTCGGAATATGATGTAAGTCAATGATACGTATTTTAGCAATAAAATTGAATTAAATAATTTTATAGAATAAATAACACTCACAATTTTAAAAGTAACACTCAAGTTAATTCTCAAAATGAGGAAAATAATACTCAAGTTCAAATAACTTTAAATTTAATGTAAACACTCAAATTTTGAGTTTTTTCATAAGGGCTGATTACGAACATCACAATTAATCCTTTAAAGCATATATTATATTTTTCTTTTCGTAGAATTCAGTTGAAATTTATTACTCGGGAGATTTTCGTGGCCATTGATTACGAATCTGACCTTAGATTTTTAAAATTCAAAATGGCGGATCCAATATGGCGGATAAAAGTGAAAAATTTCTTGATTTTAATGAAACTTGCTACTCGGGAGTTTTCGGAATCGTTGATTACAAATCTGACATCAGATTTTAGAAATTTAAATGGAGGGTTCAAGATGGCGGACTGAAAAGCAAAAAGTTACTTGATCGGGACGAAACTGAATACTCGGGGGTTTTCGAGGTCGTCGATTACAAATTTGGCCTCAGATTTTCGAAATTAAAAATGGCGGATCCAAGATGGCAGACAGAAAATTCAAAAATTAGTTTTGGGCTGTAAAATAGGTCAAGTAATTTTAATTTTAATTTTAATTTTTTAATTTTAATTTCAAATTTGCAATAAACGACCCAAAAAAACTCACTTAATCCCATTTTACAGCCTCAGAACTAATTTTTTAATTTTTTGTTCGCCATTTTGAATTTTGAAAATCTGAGGCCAGATTCGTAATCAGGGATCGCGAAAACCTCCGAGTAATAAGTTTCAGTGAAATCAAGCAATTTTTTGCTCTTTTGTCCGCCATATTGGATCCGCCATTTTGAATTTTGAAAATCTGAAGCCAGATTTGTAATCAGCGTTCCCGAAAACCCCCGAATAACAAGTTTCATTGGAATCAATTTTTCGCTTTTTGGTCCGCTATTTTGGATCCGCCATTTTGAATTTTTTAATTTTGACTGTAGATTCGTAATCAGCGACCCAAAAAATCTCTCAGACTTCATTTTTGATTAATTAGCTATTGTTGATTAGTCACAATCACATTTATATATATATATATATATATTGTATATATATATATATATATATATACATATATATATATATATACATATATATATACATATATATTGTTAAAAAAAAATGAATTTTTCCAATTTGTTTATTTATAAAATACATTTCGTTAACAATAGGAATGTTTCCACGATTTTTTTATAACAATTGATGTTCTAAACACTGATAATGTTCTTTTTATTGTAGTAATATGTAGAAACTGTATGAAAAGCATAAAAAACTGAGGTTAAAATTAAATCATGTTTTCCTTGATTAATAAATCATAGTTCATTGCGATTTTGTGATTCCAATCCTATCATGTTGAAACCTGATTTTAAGTTAGAAGTTATTTTAAAGGATATGAAAAACACTTTTCACCATCTATCATTTTTTAACAGAAAAATCTGAGTAATTGTTCAAGATATGGGATATGATCGAATCAAAACAATTGAATTAAGTTTTCATTAGTAAATCATAGTTCTTCGCGATTCTGTAATTCGATATCTATTATGATGAATTCAGCACTCAGGATTCACATAATTTTGAGTGTGAAACCAGATAGATTAGACGGAAACAAAATTATATATTGATATTTATTAACTAATTGTAAGCTAGGAGATTATGACAATAAAGTGATTTATTTGTAATCGACGTCCGTTTGTTTATAATTTAATGTTTATACAATAGGAGATCAGACGCAAACAAAATTATATACTGATATTTATTAACTGAGCTAAGAAGTGATAATGACAATGATTGATCTTGATATATGCTGTCAAGGTCATGACTTTGAGTAACCTCCAACAAGTTTTAGCCATCGCTCGTGATTCGTTAAAAAGTTATTGATAAAAAAAGTTTGAAAAAATAACGTTTTATTTCTATATATAATATTAAAAATTATTTAGGAATATGTTAAGAAGGGATACAAATCATAAGAATATTCTTGTGGTTCGTAGTCCTTCTTAATATGTTTCTAATTAATTAAAAACTATCTTATACGCTTCTTTGCTTACGTAATAAATTCTCATGCGAAGCGACTCCCACCTCTTCCCCTGCAAGGGAGTGCATGATTTCCGCGCAAAGCGACTCCCATCCTACCTTCACATCACAGTATATACAGCAGCAACTTTCTGTCAGCACTTTTGATGTTAGTGTTGGAGTGCGCACGCGTGAAATAAGTAAGTTACTCCGTCTCTTTCCTCCTTTTTTTATTACTCTCTTTTTCTCTCTCTTTCTTTCTCTATTTAAATAAGCGTTGCAATGTTCCACTTAAACATTTGTCTTTTAAGCATGCATGGTTCAGAGAAATTTAGAAGAAAGTATTACGTTTTTTGGACATACTCGTATATATACGAAAGAAGTTTAGGACCACGGTTATCATCTAAACTTCTTTCTCTTTTTATCCTTTTTTCACTCTGTCAAAATTCCTTTGGCAAAACTCATTAGATTTATTCGCTTCGCAATCCAACGAATTCGTTGAAGTGAGTAAGTGCTATTGTAGAAACATATTGGAGCATATTAGAGCATGCAATGCGAATAAATTTAATATTGCAATGAAATAATTTGAACTTTAATAAAAAATTAATGAAAATTAATAAAAATAAATTGTAAATGTATTGAAAAATAAAAA
>JAANIC010001006.1:474002-516848 GCA_017607545.1 Acromyrmex charruanus | reverse complement strand
TTTCCTAATTTTTCTATATTTTTTCTTTATTTTTCAATATATTTACAATTTATTTTTATTAATTTTCACAAAGTTTAGGTTATTTCATTGTATATTATATAGATTTATTCGCATGCTTTAATATGCTTATACAGGGTGGCATGAATATACGGCCCCACTCGTCCCGAGCAGGTAGAGTGGATTAAACTGAGTAGAAAAGTCCTGTACCATTTTGTAATGCTCGCAATAATTAACGAGATATTAACCGAGCGCGCGCGGGCCGCGAAGAGCGGGGCTTACCGTCACGAGCCTCTAAGCTCGAACGGCGCGGCGCGCCTGCTAGGCGCTAGGCCCGCTTCTCGCGGTCCGCGCACCATGCGCTCGGTGGGCCGTACCTTCAACAATAATAAGTCGGGCGGACGCGCATATTCGCTATTTTTAAACGTTAATATCTCGTTAATTATTGCGACCATCAATTTTCACCAATGAACAATACACGTAATATTTCCTTCTAAATTTCTTTGAACCATGCTTGAAAGACAAATGTTTAAATGGAACATTGCAACGCTTATTTAAATAGAGAAAGAAAAAGAGAGAGAAAGAGAGCAATAAAAAAAGGAGGAAAAGAGACGAGGTAACTTACTTATTTCACGCACTCCATTTTGGCCAACATAAAATCAGGAGAGTTGCGCTACTGTATATACTGTATATACTGTGTCCACGTTTCGCGTGGAAATTGTGCGCCTCCCCCCCCCCTCCTCCCCAAGCAGGAGGGGTGGAAGTCGCTTCGCGTGAAAAGTCATTATGTAAGCAAGGAAGAGTATAGAATGGTTTTTAATATTATATATAGCAGAAATGAAACGTTATTTTTCAAACTTTTTTTTATTAATAACTTTTTAATAATTATATAGGTAAGAATCCTTATAATAATGATAATTAAATGATAAATAAATTGGGCGATTAGGAATCGGCGCTGTAAGTGGCACGCATAAGTGACTAAATTCCTTTTTAGTCCAAATAATATATTTTGACAAATAAATAACGTACGTTTTGGCTAACTTCAAATCTTCATCAGCGAATACATTTTCATGAGTTTTATATTTCATGACTAATGTGTGCGTGGATTCCATTGGCTAATCTCCATACATTTTTCCATGACTAATTGATGAGCTGGATGGTCTCAAGAAATTAAAACCTCGAATATAATATTAGTTTATGATATTAAATAAAAAACGGAAAATAAATTGATGTAAAGAGTTACTTCATTAGTTAATGCACAAAGATATAACAACAATCCATAAATAATTAACATTTGAACGTGTATATAATATAAAAATTGGAGTGTGTTATAATACGTCGATAAAATAAAATTAGAAAATGCCGATAAAATAAAATTAAAGCAACGATGCTGATGATTGCGAGTCTTACAGTGAAATGAAAATTAAACGACTAAAGTCAAATTTGTTTGTCATTTGATGTGAATAATCAGCGATCAGAATACAATGATAATAAGAATTCAATAGTTCGGTGTCTGTTTTTAAATTAATGCCGTTTTTTTTTGCCTTTTTATGTTTATCATTTCGGAGATAATTCGTTTATTATAATTTCGCTCAATATTTAATATTTCGACATTGTCCCAATTAAAATTGTGATTGTGAAGCGTCCTGTGTTTCGTTGTCATTGATATGAGTGGATTTTGTTTTGTTAAAATTATTTTTATGTTCAGCTATTCCAGTTTTTAGTTGTCTGCTAGTTTGTCCAACATCGAACGCATCACAATTATTACATGATATTTTATAGACTACATTTTTTGTTGACATTGTAGGAAGAGGATCTTTTTGTATTTTTATTATTGAAGACAATTTATTGAGACTGTAGTTTAGTATTGTAAAAACTTGTATTTTTAATAATATTTTTTATTTTTCCAGAAATTGGAAATATTTTTTATTTTCCCAGAATCTATGTATGGAATTGTGAGCCATGAAATTTTTTCTTTTCAATACCTTTAATGAATTAGTTTTTTGCATTTTTTTAACCTAAGCTTGGATTCTTTGGCAGATCATATCGAAAATAAATTTCAGTGGTAATCATTATCTAATAAAATTTTAACAACCTGTTCTAGATTCTTTTTATGAATTCTGAACTCAGGATGTCAGATTAACATAACTCTGTTTACTAGTCTAAATATAGTCTAGTATCTTTTTTCTGTGAGAGTGGGTATTAAGACTCATAATTCAGATATCTGCCTGAAAATTGATTTGTGATATAAATCAAATTTGATGATATTCTTATCAACTGTAATAGTAGTATCTAAAAAGTTAATGCAGTTATTTCACAAGTGAACTGAATTCTGTAATGGTATGAATTAAATTTTTTTAGAACCTCTTGGACTTTAGATGACGGAATGGCCATAATTTGTCGCCTACATATTGTTATGTCCAGGCCCCAAAATTTTTTTATTTTAATAGAAAGGAGAAATTAGAAGGGGGCCAAGGAAGGACGCAACTGACACCGCTCTTGTTATCGTTCTGAGGCGGGTATCATAAGTTGAAAGTACTTGATTAGATCCCAAATGTGGGCCAACGTCGATACGCGACGCTATTACCCAATCCGAGATTATGCCTCCGTCGATTCTCTTTTAGATCAAGGAACTTAATTCTTTTGATCAGGGATTGGACCTGTACGATCTTTGTCAAAACATAGGAAGGGCGGCGAAATAAAATTTAATCATTTAGAAATATTTATATAATTTTTCTATAGTTCTATTTATTATTTTTTTCTCAATTAAAATTAGGCACAGATGTATGCGTGTACTTATATAATCATGTACACATATTAATGTATAAAATTTACAATAATATAAAAATATATATATATGAAGAGTAAGTACCGTGTGTGTGTGTGATGGATGTTGTTTTTACAAAAATCAGTGCTAGAGACAAATATAATAAATCTCTGTGTAAGTGTGTGCGTATATTAAAAAGAGGGAGAAGAATTTCTTATAGATTCGATGAGGTGTTCAAGTGACTGGAATATCTCATCGTAGGACCTGTTGTCTTCCGAAGGACTGGGGAGTGAGAGGGAGCAAAAGTTCTGCGTTTTGAAAATTATTGAGGGTAGGAGAACAGGAGGGGGAAGGGTATTCAAAATCCAGGGAAGAGTCTGAAGGTGTATTACTAGGGGAACTATCGGTTGGCTTGTCGGAGGTAAGATCTATCACAGGGACGTCGGGGGAACCTTGATCTCGATATTTTTGGTGCCCTTTTAAGTTGACGACGGGCTTGAGGGGAGATAAATTGTCTGGTCTGTATCCGCGTAATAATTTGAACGCTAGCCTGTCTGAGTTTCTCGAGCTTGGCCCGCTTCTTGCGTCCTGCTCTGTGTCTATTCCGTCAGACCAGCTATTTTCTCTTATTGGTGCCCATGATGGATAATTAGAAAAAAGGAGGAAATAATTCCGAAGAGAAAGGAGGGGAAGATAGATTTTCCAGAAGTTATGATTTGATTCTAGGGAGAGTATCTATGGGTTACTTAAGGCGTTTTATTATTTAAGTAACTGAATACGGGAAAGAAGAATTACTTGAAGCGTTTTACCGCTTAAGTAATTCCGAGTAAAGAAAGAGATGAATTACTTGAAGCGTTTTACCGCTTGAGTAATTCTGAATAAAAAAAAGGAGAATTACTTGAAGCGCTTTATCGCTTTACCTAAAGATAGGCAGAGTGCGTCTGTAGTTAAAGAGAGAAAAGATCAAGGAGGAATAAGAGAGCGAGAGAATATTGATGATCATATAACTTTGAAATTAAAGTAACATGAGAAAGAAAAAGAAAGAAAATTTGTTCTTACTATTTGCTGGAGGTAGTGGCGAACAATAGCGGAAGTCCCCGGTGATGTCTCAGTGATGTCTCTTAACTTCTAAGGATCAAAGATCTTCAACGTGGATTACTGATTTTTCTTGGATTACATTAAGCCGAGAACTTCGCATTTGGAATAATATAATTAAACTCGCCGTTTGATCTTGAATGTCACTTATGACTGCTTGAAAAAATTTTTTATAACTGACTGCGCTTTTCTGAAGGGCCATATATATATATATATATATATCGGGATATGATGCAATTTAGTACTTTGGATGGGTGATTCATCTCTTTTTCCAAAGATTTCCCAATTATTTCGAAAGAATAGGAGTGATTAGAGTGTTTTCGTTTTATATGTGAGTCAGAAAATGTGATCAGGCTTATCTGTGAGTTATAGGATTATTGTACGTGCTTTCAATCGAACACTAATAATTGTTTTTCTTTAATTGATGTCTAGTTATTTATATCAAAAATCAATATTCGATCCGCCATGCTACTGACATTCTGGAGATAATCGCAAGTCATTAACATTTGAGAGAAAAACAGATTTTCTCCACGAAAGAAAAGAATCGTGAAGTCGTCAAGACGTAAAAATATCTATAATAAAATTAGATATTAAAATCAAAAATATTCGACTTACTGTTCCTGCATTACAATGTCAGCTATAATTGATAACAACGGGGAGCCCATTGGTGTTTTGTATTTTTGTTTGAAAATCTGATTATTGAATGTAAAATAAGTGGAGTTAAGTACAAATTCATTAGTTTTAATGAATTCATTTTTGGCTGCAATTCATTGAGATCATGTTTCATCTGTTTTCAATACTTTTTAATGCCAAGTCAAATGGTATATTGTTGAATAATGGTACTGCGTCAAGAGAGATTATAATAACATCATAAAAATATCATCATTAAGTGATTGTTGATTGAGTATGTTCACTAAATCAAAATTCTATCTATTTTCTACATGGCTATTGGCAACTGGTAAATTTTTAATTATTATTTTATGTAGAAATGTAGCAAACCAGTATAATGGACTATCTATAAACGAAACTATAATTCTCAATGGACAGTTAATCTTATGTATTTTGGAAACACCATAAGCTCTAGATAATAGTTCATCAGTACAATTAAGAGATCTATACTTTGCAGATATAAACTCAACATTCTCCCATCTTGTAATTATATTTTTAAGTCCATTTGTAATGCTTCTAATAGGATCTATTTATAATCAAGTATGTGTTTTTGTCATGGAGTAATTCATTCATTTTTTTCATGTACATATTTCTGTCAAGAGCTACAGTAATATTACCTTTATCAGCTTTTGTGACAATTCAATTTTTCATGTATATATTTCTGTCAAGAGCTACAGTAATATTACCTTTATCAGCTTTTGTGATAATTCAAATTTTGTTATTTCTAAAAACTCTAAAGTTGTTTTTTTTTACTTTATGGAAAAAATTGAACAAGGATTTTTTTTTACATTTGTTACCTTTCGATATATTAATAAAAGATATGATTTTGTTTCTAATATTTTGTGTTTCATACTGTAGTGTCTTAAGATTGTGTTCGACATGTTTTATAAGCTCCTGAATCGCTATTTTTTTATTGATCAATGGCAAAGAAAAATTATTCCCTAATTGTAACAAACAGCAAATTTCTGAGGGTATTTGAATATTCGAAAAATTTGGGAACCATTTGTCTCTAATAGTTGAAAATGAAGGAAGTTTGTAATTGAACGTGAATGCAGTCAATTTTATCTTATAATCTGTAGATTCGTTTAATGTATGAAGGTTTGTAGTATTTTATTACTATTGATGTTCTTTGTTTGAATCAATATGGTAACAAATTTCTTGTTTATTTCTATTAGTTTATAATTTCTATTAGTTTTTTCTTATTAGATAGCCAGTTTATTTTTTTATTAATGTGATTGGACTCTATAAAAAAACAAATACTATGAATTGTTATTATATCTTATTATTATATCGTGCGTGAGGTAATTGTTTACATCAATTTATTTTTCGTTTTTTATTTAACATATTACAACTAATATTATATTCAAGGTCTTAATTTTTTTCCATCCAGCTCATCAACTGGCCATGGAAAAATGTATGGAGATTAGCCAACGGAATCCATACACACATCATGAAATACAACTAATGAAATTGTATTCGCTGATGAAGGCTTGAAGTTAGCCGAAACGTTATTTATTTGTTAAAATATATTATTCTAAAAAAAGAGTTTAGTCATTTATACGCATCACTTACAGCACTGATTCCTAATCGCCCAATTTATTTATCATTTAATTATCATTTTAACTAATAACAAGCGACGGCTAAAACCTGTTGGAGGTCACTCAGGGTCATGATCTTGACAACATATATCAAAGTCAAGGTAATTGGAGGGATCCTCCTCTAATCTGAATTTTTATTTTAATAATTTATTCACGATAAATTTGATCAAAATGACAAAGAACAATAAGTTACTATTATACAAAATTTCTATAGAATTCCAACAATTGAATCCGCTTTCATCAGGAAATAATAGGGAACGATAACATTTTTTTCAAATATAATGTGAACAATGATATTGTAAGAAACGATGGCTACAGCACAAACTTTTGCATAACGTATAATGTGTATAATAATAATTGTATAATAATAATAAAGGCATAAAAAATCAACCAATCGGAATCCTTTATTTCATGGAGAGGAATGTAATGAGAGATTTATTCATTTGTTATTAACAGTTGTTATTAACAGAAATATGAATAATATAATTAATGCGCACTACACGATAGAATAATAAGATGGAATCAAACACGATAGAAATTGTTAGATCATTATTAAATAATATTCTGTGATAATTCGTTAAAATAAAATGGATGAAAACTTAATAGACTTCCTAATTTGGCGAATCAGAATTTTCTGATTCGACCTCGGCAAAAAATTTTTCATGCACGAATATATATAAATATATAAATATAAACATGCATAAACGAATATATATAAATATATAAATATAAACATGCATAAACGAATATATATAAATATATAAATATAAACATGCATAAACATGTATAAACATTTTCAAATATTTACAATTATACAATACATTACTATACATAATATCTACATGTCCATACACTCTTCTTTCTCTAAAATTACTCCTTAGTAGAATAAAAATGATAATAGTAATGGAAAAACATAAAAAATAATTACAAGGATCACTTTTGCATTGTTGTTTTAGAAAAAAATTGAATTTGAGAAAAAAATTGCTCATACATAATGTTACGTCCAAATCCTTGGAAATTTGGTCAAGGAGCCAATGAGGAAGAATGGAGAGGGTATGGAAGGACGATTAGACTCAATCCCACAGGTATACGCGCGGAGGAGAACACCTGTGAGTCGTACGCACCTTTTCAGGAATATGGGTCAACGTCCGAAGGGACGCTATGACACCTGTTCCGCTGGACAGCGCGAATCGGTTCTACTTTTGAGTCAAGGAACTTAATTCTTTTGACCCGGGACTCGTGCGATCTCAGGTATTCGAAGGAAGTGAATGCGAGAGATGATTTTAATAAAAGACAGGGGAATACCTTAAGTTACATTTATTAATAAAAAGAAAAATAATAATAAAAAAAGGGTTTTATATATTAAAAACTTCTCTTTACATAAAAAATATACATTACAGCTTATGGATGTATGCGTGCGTGCGTGCGTGCGTGCGTGCGTGCGTGCGTGCGTGCGTGCGTGCGTACGTGTGTGCGTGCGTGCGTGCATTGATGAAGTGGATTGCAGGATTCATGAAATATTGGCATTCCAAGAATGGATCTGGACAGAGGAAATTCGCGAAACGTATAATCTTTATATAGAGCACCGGTAGAAGCCTCCAGAAAAATACTTTGAGATATACATTTTTATATAAAAATGGAGAATGTTTGAAAAAAAGTTTTATTTTTAGTCACAAAACTTTTTTTTTCAAATATTCGTAATTTTCACACCAATCAATATTTGGAAGTATCCGTTAGCATTTCTTTAGTAAATGCGTAGAAAAAAGAATATTCCGTTTCTTGTATCTATTCCAACCAAGTTCCGCAAGCAACGTCGATTTGACAATAGGGCAATTAGTGAAAGAGCACCAGTGTCACAATTGTGTTAAAAGAAAAATAATAATAAATATAAGATTTTTATCCTCAAAGAATTATACTGCAAATGTTTTAAAACAAACTTTGTTTTCTTTCCATTGTTTTTCCCAAAAAAAAATATTTTTCAAAGTAATCTATTATATAATTTTAGATTAAAGATGATGTAACTCTTTAATTGTTAAATTTAATTTCATTATAAAATACTTAACTTAACATCTTAAATTAAAAGACATATATAATATATTGGTCGAGAGTGGATACTTTTACACTCACAAATTTGAATGTTGCATGATTCGTAGAAGTATGCATTATAATAATATCTAATACACCTCATTTTATTCCGATTAATGTTTAAAATATATAGGAAAGTAGAGAAGGAGAGTGATATTTTGATAATAATGTCGCACGTTGCATCGAAAACCCGAGATTCTTGAGAATACGAGAACACGAGAGTGTTCATCGTGTGGATTCTATATTGCACTAATAAACGTCAAACTCAATTAAATGATGTGGTTGAGTAAATAAAATGCGCGGACAGTACGTTGATAGTCTCACACGAAAATCCTGTTTTTCCCTTTTTTCCCCTTAATATATTTTCGTGATACAAGTAGTTTAATTAATTATCTGGATAAGGTCAAATAATATATTTTCGTATAACAATTGCAAATATTCCTCGTGTATCTTAAAATAAAAAATTGTAGGAAAAATAATGATTCGACATTTATGGTATTCGACTTAAGGGGTAATGGCACCTTGTGTGCCGAAAAAGTAGGGTCATTTTTCGGAATTTATTATGAAAGAATGAAAAGATTTATTAAAAGCGGCTTGGTGCATATAAAAGTACATGTCTTTAACTACATAAAAAAATTTTTTTCAGATTTTTTAAAAACAAAATGGCGGCGTATCAGCTCTCGCAGTAGGGCACTTGACTTTCCGCTGACCGCATCGGGCGTACCGCTACAGGTCGCAATTTTGCACCTAGAATAAAAACCAAAATTTTTTCTTAAAATATAGCCCAAAATCTAGTGCACATCGGAGGATTTTGCCGAAAAATTGTTTTTAAAAGAAATGGCATCAATTTGTATTTTTGTTGTATTTTTTATCAAAAAAATCGCTCGAAAATTGGCTGTAGAATCGTCAAATTTTAATTTTTCGAAAAAATCCTACGATGTACACTAGAAAATCATGTTTTGAAGCTACAGTTAAAATTTCAAGTCAATCGGATAAAAATTGTAGGCGCTAGAGGTACGCCCGTCTTGAAAAACATGGTTTCGAGAAAAACGCGTTTAAAGTTTAAAGTAGTAGAATTTCAATGAAATTTGTATTTTACCTTTAATCTGCGATGCCTGCTCCATACAACTGGCCTTCCAAATTAAGATTGTCTTCGTCTTCATCCTTCCTAGTAGAAGTTAATTCTCTGCGAGCCTCTTTAGCTTCTTCTGTCAGGGAGCAACTGTACCGATCTCGAGTGCACTGAAAATACCTACAATTCGGCTCTACGACTATGCTCGGAAAATCGAGTTTCGGACCCTTTACATTATTTCCCCCCCTATAATCATGTTTGCATATCATTCTTGGATAGTTTAGGGAGTGTTTAAGTCAATAACAAAAAATTCGAAAAAAAAAAATTTACAAGGTGCCATTACCCCTTAATCGATGAAAGATTCAATCTCTCTTATGTGGGCCAAAAGGAAAGTTAAAATTGAAATAAATGAACATAAAACTAACATTAAAAAATTAAATAGCGCTCACAATATGGTCTCACAACATCAATTTGAATATTGTCACAAATTTAATTGGGATAATATTCAGATATTAGATATAGAATCATTCTTTCAAAAGAGACTAACGTCAGAAATGATCTTCATAAATAAACAAAATTGTATATAAACCGTCTTTCATGATTAGAGTTAGATATTTTGTTTTCGACTCTTGAATAGTTCAATATAGATTTCCAAGTCTTGGATTCCACAACTCAACTTATTGTTAACAACAGGTATCATAATTTATATATACACAGTGCGACAAATATGTTCCCGGACAGGACCTGAAAATCATAATTGAAACAACAATATGCATATTTTTTGGTTTTATTATTCAAAATATTCTCCTCTGGCTTCAATACACTTGTTATAGCGATTCAATAGTGATTCAAATGCATGTAGCTCAGTTTGCGGAATTGCCTCTAGTGCCTGTGTAGAAGCTGATTGGATGGTCGGAATGTCATCAAAAAAGCGTCCTTTCAATTTCAATTTCAATTTTGGGAATAATGAGAAGTCGCAGGGAGCCAAATCAGGTTAATACGGTGGATGGTTTAACACAGAGATACGATTTCGAGCCAAACATTGACGGACAATCAATGAAGTGTGACTTGGTGCATTATCATGCAACAAAGACCAATCTTCTGGATCACGATATTCGAGGCGAATACGATGAATTCTGCCCATCAATCGCTTTAAAACTTCGATCAATCGCTTTAAAACTCTTTGTTCCATATTAAAATTTCTACCTCGATCAAAATCTTGTTTAACATGAACTGTCATATCTTCATTATATGTCAACCAAAATGAATGAAACTTTGACAGATGATAACAAAATGTTCAACCTTTAAAATGCATGTTTGAACGCACAGATGTCGCCACGCACAGATGTTGCCGAGATATGGTTCGTGTCCGGGAACATATTTGTCACACTGTGTACATATATATATATATATATCACAATTAAATTAATTTTTTCAATTGAAGAACTATTAACATTATCAATAAATTTCACATTTAATAGAATCTGGAAATTATGTGTTTCAATAAGTTCGACTAACTGTTGTGACAAAAAAACGACAATTGGCATCTGGAGTATTTGACATGATTTTATGAACTAAAAAAATTTATAACAATAACCTGAGCGTCAAGCTCTTCGAAAATATAATTGTAATTGAGCGTGAAAAATATTTTATCTCATTATTATAACGTGAATAAAATTTATTCGAAATTAGGTATTCTCAACATGTATGAAAGTTATAACACACATTAACTTTGTAATACTGAAGATGGCCTGATATATAAGGCCGAAACGTCTATTTTATTGTATTGTTTTTATTCTATGATAATCTATTATAAATATTTCGTTACTAATATCTTGCGCTTGTGATGAATGCCTTTTCAATCACATTGTTTTAAATTTAACCACGTTTTGACTTCTATTGTTAAAAAAAACATGTTTATGATGTCGCGTTTATGACAAATACGCTTTGTGTCGATCAATATTTTGTATAAAATGTTTCTTTCTAACTATCACATCCGCATTTAAAATTCTGTTAATGAACAAAATTTTGAAAACGAGATTATTAATAATATAAATAAAGATGGTACCAATATAATTTTGTAGTGCACAATTGAAAGCCTTCATATGTTGTGTAATTTAAAAATAATTTTTTATTTGCTTATTGAAAAGCGAATCGGTTTTTTCCTACAACTATTGCTTAAAAATTACACATGCGAACAATAATTTCAAAAATTATATGAAAATGTATTTGACCTAATATATATGTTTACTACTAATTATAGTACTTATTTCCGATCTCACACCTTACGCTCGACCACGCCAATTTCTTGCGGATCAAATTTATGACTGTGGTACATAACACGAATGGAAAATCATAAACAACTAATCTCCCGTCAATTATCGCGTTTTGATACGATTTATAATATTCTGGATTTATAGGAGGGGTATATTACAATTTATTACAATTTATTAAAATTTATATGTTATCTAAAACGTTCCCATGCCTCCGTGCCTCTTGATACACTCCTGACGCCGAGAGCCGAGAGGTCGAGAAAGCATATTTCGGTTGCTCGCTTGAGTGAAACAGCAAGGTTTTCTCTCGTTCTCAGCGCGTCGACAAGGCAAGCAATAAGAACGTAGTGCAAAAAAGACAGAGCGATATAGTCGGTACGCTTCTAACTAACCAAGTCACACGGACACGGGTTCATGCTTGTGTTGCTACCGGTTGCGCCAGGCCGCCGACCGGTGGCGCTGATCGCGTGCTGCAAGCGGCCCGGAATTCGCTGTACCCAACATTGGTAAAAACGGTAACGCGCCTCCTCGTTTCACAGTTGGAAATATCCGCTTTTTTGTCGCTATTTTCCGCACCGTCTTTTTCGGTTTCATGCCCATGCCAATCATGGCCTTGGCTTCTATTTCTGTCCAGATGGCAGCAGCGGCGGCTCTCTCGCTCAGAGCTGAATCTCTCGCGATGATGCATCCTAGCGCTTTATTGACGAGTACCTTGTCCGCCGCGTGTCTATTGGTGAGATCTCTGTTCCAAGAATACACAACGTCGTGTTCTCGGCATGCCGCGTCCAGCGGATTTATGCCCGCGTCACCTCTAATCGCTTCGTCAGTCGAGTGCCCGGACCGCAAAACTGATACCCCCGAATATGTAATTCGAAAGGAAGCGCATTTATCGCTTTAACAGACTGCCGCGCGACGCCGACATTCGCTATAGTCCTTTATCTTAGGTACGAGACCGTCGACGTGCGTCCGCTGCCGCGATTCATTGTAGTGCTCGTCGCAGCGACGATAGGTTCGAATCTCCGAATCCGCCTTTACGTGTTACGGAAGCTTATGCCATACATGGTCGATGTAGTCGCCGTACATGCATAAGAGTATAACCTTCAGCATACTTTAACTACTCGGCGCTCAAGTCTCGAATACCGGAAGGATAGCACAGAACGAGATACATTTTGCTACTGCGCGATTCGCGGGTTCACACAGTAACGCACAGTAACGCCTTTAAATAATCGTTTGAGTGCGCATAGCCTTTAGCGAGCATGAAATTTGTGCGGCAACTGCTGACGATACGCGTTACAAACTGTGAAATCGCTAATGTTGGGAGGCAGCGCGGAGAAGCGCAAGCACGGCGAAATTCTTCCGAACATTATACGCGCGATCATTTGCGGCCCATAAAATTGTGGTAAAACCAACGTTCTCAGCTTACTCGAGAGTCCGTATATTTCGAAAACGTACATCTACTCGAAATCACTGCAGCAACCAAAGTATCTCGAAGATTTTATTCTTCAGGCTTCCACGGGTGCTTTCTATATAAAGATTATGCGTTTCGCGGGTTTCCTCCGCGTCCAGAATTGACATTCCAAGAATGGATCTGGACACAGAAGAAATCCGCGAAACGCATAATCTTTATTTCGAAGATTTGTTAATGTCTATCGATGAAATCAGCTACTTTACGTTTTCCACAGCGTCGTTCCATCGAGCGAGGTGCACCCAAATTCTATTTTTATCTTTGATGTCGTGGCATGCGACAAGCAGGATGCGGTGAGAGAATATTTCTCGACCATCGAACATCGACTGCTTCTGACGTACGCGAGGATATCTAAACATCTGGTACGCGACAACGCAAACCAAACAATATGGTACCAACTTGAAATACGTTTACAATAATTATGTGAATACCGACATGTCGTACGATGAATTTTGTTTGTTGTGTCGTGTTGGCGAAAAAAATATTTCTAGTGATAGACAAGGACAGTGTGCTTAAAGACGGAAGATACAGAAAAGGATTTAACGAGTTCGCGATTCCGTAATGTGGTCAGTCATTGTTAATATTTCACCAGAGACGAACATGATTGATGTGCGCGAGCGTGAAAAAATCGCGAGAGAGATCGAAAAGACGAGTGAGTCGATTCGCAAGAAATATCGCGTTCTGAAAACCGATAAAATCAAGGAGGATATGGCGTTAGACAGGCATTTTATGCCTATTATCAAATCACTGTAACAGATCATTAACAGTCCCGGCGTGCGTGCGATAAAGAGACAGTCGCGCGACGATGACGCAGCGTCTGCTGCCAAGTGCGAAAGGAAAGAGAAGGAGGAGGAAAGGAGGGGAAGAGGGAGAGAAAACCAGCGAAACGTTCGAGCGTTCCGCGACCTCGCGTAAATCCGATGATCGATCGCACGATCGTGTACAGCCAATAATCTCCACTCCGCGTACGACGATCGTACCGACGATAGATTCGTTGGCGAACGTTTTCGAAACGACAGACGACTCGCTTGCAACGAAGGTTCAAAATTGGTTACAAATGTCGGAAAGTCGAGAAGCGTTGCGAACTAGCTTGGGCCCGCTGGTCAAAAGTACGTCGAGGCTGTTCTGAGGAGAGTGTGAGATAAACAGAAGAGCGGTATAGATTATGTGTACGGCGTTTACATACACAAGGATGGATTGATGTTTGGCAATAAACGTTTCGACATGGATGACGCGGACAACATAATTATTGACAATGTACGATACATTATACCCGGTCTTTAATTTTCAAAAGAATTCTTGACGATCTCCACACGGAAAATAATATAAACAAGTACAAGAGCATGCTGTTAGCGATGAACGCGCACAAACATAAGCATCATTCGCAGAGTCGATTATTGAGAAACAGGCGATACAAGTACAAATACGTAATCGCGTCGTTGATGTCGATCACATTAAAAAACAGAAGAAGAAATCTGTAAACAGATTACTTCACGCAATGACACTAAACGATAACGCGATCGATTACGTGCACTGGGATGATTTCAACGAGCTAGTGGTTCGTCTACGATTGCTCGACGCTTCACACCGAGCGGGCAACAACGCTCACAATGAGATGCTGTCGATCATCGAGAAACTTCGCGAAGCCGGTCTTATGATAAATTAAATCACGTATCGACGAAACGGATTAGTCGAGTGACGTCAGCGAAAAAAATACGTTATTTTCTTGCACCCTGTGTACACATTGAATTGTGAAAAAGAGAAAAGTTAGCGCCGAGAAACGTCGGCTCGTCGAGGAATTGCATGCCCCGGCGAGAAAAAATTTTCCGCGAAGGCTCGTCATACTCCGGTGATTTGTGACAAGCTGATATCATGCTCCCGTACTCGAGCTTCAACAGAAGCTACCACTACATATCCACCGTTATCAATGTGTACGCGTGGGCTGTATCGCTCAAGAATAAGGGCGGAAATGAGACGGCTGACGCTATCGCTGAGATAATTCGAGAGAGTGTAAGATGAGAGTGTAAGATAAGTTCGAAAAATTTACAAACGGATATGAGAAAGGAGTTTTACAACACCGATGTACAGAAACTCTTGAAAAAATACGACGTTTATCACTTTTTACGTATTCGACGTTGAAAGCATCAGTGGTCGAATTCAATTGCACGCTCAAAAACGACATTTGGAAGATGTTTACACTCAACGGCAATTACAAGTAGGTCGACGAGCTATCACGTTTCGTATCAGATTACAACGTGCGCAAGCATCGCACTATCGACATGCGACCTGCCGACGTAACTCCTGCGATCGCCGAAAGACTCTTAGACACGGTGTACAGCGCGATAAAGATCGCTGGTCTGGCAAAATTCAAAGTGGACGATTCGGTACGTGTGAACAAGTACAAGATGGTTTTTGAGAAGAATTATCCAAATTGGACCACCGAGATGTTTACGATTGGTAAAGTGCAGCATATCACTCCCGTAACCTACCTACTCGAGGACAATCGCAGAAAATCCATCGCTAGAGCGTTCTATGAGCACGAGTTATTAGCATCGCGCTACTCATCCGGATGTGTATCTCATGAAAAAAGTACTGCACAGGAAAAGAGACAAATGGCTGGGATTCGACGGATCGTATAATTCGTGGATACATAAAAAGTATAGTGTCATTTGATTTGTGTATTTTTTTCTACATATAAAAAATATATATCAATCAAGTATATAAACGTATATTTTATTACTTCCCATTCATCTTCGTTTTGAAGTATCCAAAATACATTATTTTTTAACCACAACATAAAGATAGAATACATACATAGATATTAGCACAAAATACATAATAGTAATATTTATATAAATATAAGAGAAACATACGTAAAGTGTAAATTAAAATAATAGTAATACATAAAAATATTTGTAATATATGTATATGTAATATACGATACATATTATGTGAAAGTACAATAATAATAATACATAATAAACGTAAAAAAGCGTGATACATAAAGTGTAAATTACAATAGTAATATATAATAGCAACAAATACTATACATGTAATATATATATTACAAAGGTATTCGCCAATGCCAATGTAACGTCTCCGTCGAGTTCGATGTATCGTTTGTCATCGTATGAACTCAGAACGATTTTCGATTCGGATATCGTGTATACTTCGTGTAATTTAAATCGTATACACGATTGATGGCTAGTCATTTCAATCTCTTCGTTCAAACAACGTATGTAATCGTCGAACGTTATCGTTTCGCGCTATAACATTACCCTTTACACCTTTCATCTTTTTAGTATCCTTTTTGTTCATTTTCACCGCGTACATCTTCGCTCTGAGTCCAACGAATTCTGTCATTATTACATCGTTGTTCTTCATCAGACCGGGTACTTTTTTATTCGTGAGAGGCATACCGTACACGTTGCCAGATAATTGCTCATGTCGAATCTAGCGATATCACGTTTCATAGTCTCGTAAGCATCGTCGCATTCTATATGATAAATGAGACTGTCTATGTCGGTGTACATGATCTTGCATTTGTCGCGATATATCAGTGACATGTACTCGTGGTAAAATTCGTACAAGCAGACTTTCGATATGTCGAGTATACACATACCTACGTAAATCGGCTTTACCTCGAGTTTGCGCAGTTCAACAGCGATCAAATTTTCCGCAAAGACGCTACGACTGTGGAAATTTGGCTTCACGATCATTGCCTCCGTGCCGTACAGTCCCTCTCATTTTGTTAATAATTTTATGTCTACGTGATTTCAAACGTTTTCCATAGTTTTGCGAAATACCGCGTTGGTCATTAGTTTATACAAATTTTTCTCGAAATCATTTTTCGTACGCGTTCTGAAATTTGTATTGAGTTCAATATAATTGCAAAGCCAGGCGGATTGGGAGAATTGTAACACACGCGATGGATCTTTGTTACGCACAAAGACTATGATGAGTCTACATTGCTGCAGGTTAATATAATAAATGTAACGTTGTTTATCGTATAGCGTCGCTAGAAGTTTATCTTGCCGGACGCGTTCGGCAAGATAAATTTCTAGCGACGCTATACGAGTCTTGCTTATCACGCGTTGGGCAAAAAAGTAGATTACTGTGTCGATCGTGCAGATGCTGCGGATACTTGAGATCGACCTCGAGAATATAACCGGGCGAATCCGGAACGATTGCGCTCGCGTCAAAGTTCGCAAAGTCTTCGACCCATTGAAATTTGGCGAATGGCAATGGTTGACACATCGCCCTACAAATTATTCACATCGTAATATATAAGATACAATGACGGTTTCGATGGGTCGTACGAACATAATTATTAGCCTGCGCGTATTTACTGGAACATTGACTGACATCATCGCATATACCGCGCTCGATGAACATGATCCTATCAATGTCAGTGAGCAACCCAAATCTTACGCGCATATGTTTCAGCATGGCGTCCCACGTGAAACCGGGCAAGTAATGCGCGGGATCGAAACCGTAACTCGAGAGGCAACTTTCGCAGAAATTTTTGAAAATATCGGCTAATTATAAGATGTCCGTTTTCAAATACAGGTCACTGTACTCGCCGAGCATTTGGATGGAGAATCGCTGCTAGATGTTCGCGGCGTGAGCGTAATCGCTCTCGGATACTATTTCGCCCGTCAACGAACTGAAAAATAATTCGCGCGGTGATAAGCGTGTGTTATGCAATTTTTCAACGCAATCAACGTACTCATACGAAAAGACACCTTTTCGTATGAGAAGATCGAAATCTTTCGCGATAAGCTTGCAAAATTTGGAACATACAATTTTTAATTTATCTTTATCGAGATATCAATTTATCGAGGCTTGTATTTAAAAATTTGAAAGATCAATAAAACATAATTTTACGCATTTTCACAAATCTGTTCTCTCGGCGATATCTTTAACATGTTTAATGAAAACGAAATGTATTTTTTCTTCGTTATCAGAAAGAGATTTACATTTCCATTGTATACGGTACCAATTTCTTTAATTATAAAGTACGCGTCATAATCCGATAAATTATGAAATATTATACAATCGGAATATAGAATGAATTTTTATAATTTAGATTATAATTTTTGAACGCAACGGCGGCGATGGCGGCGGTTTCCATGATACGTGATACCACAACATGGCGGCATGTATCATTGATATCGGTAAACACCGATAGCGCTGGAACCTTCTCCGCGCCTTCCTTCTCCTTTCTCTTGCTCCTACGAATACCTCCCGCGCCTTCCCTCCTCTGTCAATGACTATGCCCCGCGTCCCCTTCAGAGGAAGTCCCACCAGGGTTAGAATCCCCCCCCCCCCCAATATACTACTAACGTCTATACTAATGAGAAGGAGATTGTGCCAATACGATTCGTTGACCGAAAGAAAAGAAAACACGTGAACCTCTTGTACGTGGAGGATGACAACGAGGGACATTTTGCGCTCATTAAGGATCTATCCTATCTTGTGAGATCCGCCACCGTCACGTTCAAATTGTAATCTAAATTATAAAAATTCATTCTACATTCTGTATTTCGTAATTTATCGGGTCACAACGCGCACTTTATAATTAAAGAAATATATTTTATAATTAAAGAAATTGCTACCGCGTACGATGGAAATGTAAATCTCCTTCCGATAACGAAGGAAAAATACATTTCGTTTACTAAACATGTTAAAGATACCATCGAGAGAGCATACTCGCGAAAATGCGTAAAATTACGTTTTATTGATTCTTTCAAATTGTTAAGTACAAGCCTCGATAAATTGGCGTCGTATCTCGATAAAGATAAATTAAAAATTGTACGTTCCGAATTTTGCAAGCTCATCGCGGAAGATTTCAATCTTCTCACACGAAAAGGTGTCTTTTGAGTCTGTATGAGGACGTTGACTGCGTTGAAAGATACGCGCAGAAACAAGAACAGGAAATAATTCTGCGATAGATACGTGAAATAATAATAATAAAAAAATGTGCGGTTTTTTTTTAGATATTTGCACTACTTCAGCTCGAGTGCAAAATTGGAGATCCACAGCGAAAATTATGAAAAATTGAACGATTGTGCGATAAGGCTGAGCGAGGACGACAAATGGTTGAGTTTCGACAACCACTGCAGGAAGGAGCGTATTTCGTTCGTTGTCTACGCCGACTTAGGGTGCACATTGAAAAGATGGATACGAACCCTGAATCGGCTACGTACACGTAACACACGTTAACACTATAACGCTTTTAGCATCGAATGTTATGTGCATTGTTCCTATCACGATACGTTATCTATATATCGTTTTCGCCGCGATAAGGACTGATCACATGGTTCGCGGAAGAACTTAGACAGTTAGCACATAGTGTACAGTCCATAATTTTGGCTAATCCATGATAGATTTCACGCAAGATGACTGAGAAAAATTCAATAACGTTACATACGGTCACGTGTGCGAGAAACCGTTCGCGCCAGACAAGTACGCGATCATCATCATTTAACCGGGCGATATAGAGGCCCCGCAAACTGTAATATAAATTATAAGGATTCACGTTGCATACCCGTCTCACAATTTATCTGGCACATTTCATCATAAAAAAAATTGCCACCGCGTATGAAGAACGTGTTGATCTGCTTCCAATATCAAAAGAATAATACATCTCATTCACTAAACATGTTGATAATACTAAAAACGATTAAAAAAACTGCGTAAAATTATGCTTTATCGATTCATATAGATTTCTCGCCTCAAATTTGGATAAATTATCATCTTTTCTTAGTAAAGATAAGCTACGGATACAACACGAATTTTCCAATTTATCCGAAGAAAATTTTAATCTTTTGACATGAAAGGATGCCTTTCCGTACGAGTACATTGATTGCGTCGGAAAATTGGAACTGTATTTACCGCCTCGCGAGTTTTACAGTTCATTGACGGACGACACGGTATCTGATAACGATTACGCACACACCACGTGGCAGCTGTTTTCCATCCGGATATTCGGTGAATATAGTGGTTGTATCTGAAAATAGTTTTGTTTTGTTTATTGTTGGCTAACTCTTCAAAAATTTCCGCGACAATTGTGTCGCGAATTACAGCTAAACTCCGCGTACATCTTACTGAGCTTTACGTGGGACGTCATGTTGAAACAGGTGTAACATTTGAACTTCTCACAGACATTGACATAGTCATGTTTATCGAGCGCGATATACGCAGTGAACCAGTGTTCAAACAGGTACGCGAGTCAACAACAAATACATGCCATCGTACGATCCATCGAAATCGTCATCATACTTGATGTACTATGACGTCAACAATCTATATGGCTGGACAATGTGTTAACCACTACCCTACGTCGATTTTCGATGGATCGACGACGTGTAAAATTTTAACTTTACGACCATCGCGTTAGATTCGCCGACAGGCTATATTCTCGAGGTGAACGTAAAGTACTCACAACATCTTTACGATGCGCACCAACTGTTCTGTCTGACGTGCAAAAAACCATCCGGCGTGAGGACAAGTTCCTCGTAACATCATGCGATAAGCAGCGTTATGTCATACATTATCGCATCGTGCAGCAGTGTACTCATCACGGTCTACGTATCGCAAAAGTTCACTGTATATGTACCTCAATTCGCCCAATCTCCATGGTTACGCGAATATATTGAGCTTAACACCAAATTTAGAACTTTGGCGAAAAATGATTTTGAAAAAAATTTGTACAAACTTTGAATAACGCGATATAAAACCATCGAAAACGTGCGTAATTGCGTCAAAGTACGTTTCCTCACGAAATTGGAAGACATATACGGTGTGGAGGCAATAATCGTCAAACCAAATTTCCACAGTCACTCGAGGTGAATTTTGACAAATTGATATATGTGGGTATGTACATTCTAGACGTGTTTGTACGAATTTTATCATGAGTATATGGCACTGTTTCGCGAAAAATGCAAAATTATGTACACCGACACCGACAGTCTCATATATCACGTAGAATGCCACGATGTGTATAACATCATGAAACGTGATATAAATAGATTTGACACGATCAATTAATAATATAAGGGCGATAATGCGTATGGTATTCCGCTCGCAAATAAAAAAGTTCTTGGCCTGATGAAAAACGAAAACAACGATATGTGCCATCAAGCCGAATTCGTAGGACTGAGAGCGAAAATGTACGCCTTGTGTGTATCAACGTGTTAAGTCCGCATGTTGATAAGCGATATATAGTGCCAAGTTCCACCGACACGCTGCCATGGAGACATTAGTAGTTAATAAAACATATTTGTATTATATGTATAATATGTTTAATATGTATATAACATGTCGATATAATATGTATATGATATTTGTAATATGTATAATACAATACGTTTAATACATATTTATATTCTTTATTGTATAATAAATATAATTTTTACAACATATTATCTTTATATAAAGATTATACGTTCGCGGGTTCCCTCCGTGTCCAGATTCTTGGAATGTCAACGTTTCGTGAACTTTGCAATCCACTTCATCAGACCGGAGCAGCCTGATACTTCAGATAGTTCCTTTTATATTATGCTACTTGTTGGAGTGGTGCGAGGAAAAAAGAGAATTGTGGATGGGGGAAGGAGAGAGGTGGGGGAAATTGGTCGGTCTTCAATAACCTAGAGAATGGTTTTCCATATTTTATTTATGTTGTAGCCATTATCTCTATTTAGATTGTAAAGGTGTTTTTGTATCTCTATGGCTTCTCTATACTTTCTTAGAAAGTATGATGTAATGTTGGCTATTGTGATCGTTTTGTCAAACAGTATTTGATGTCCTGTTTCGATGTTGTGTTCTGATAATGCTAATTGCGTGGCGTGTTTAGCCTGACATCACGTTGGTATTCTTTTAACTGTAGGTTGATCATTCTCTCGATTTCTCCAATATGTACTTGCCCGCAGGACAAAGGTATTTTGTATAGTGCGAAGCAAAATGCAGGTCTTTGATCTTTAGGATTTCTTACAATTTGTCTTATCTTTTTGAGTGGTTTGAAGATAGTTCGTATATTATGTTTGTTTAATATCCTGCCAATCCGATCTGTTATTTCTTTAACATATAAGAGAATGGATAGGATGGTCCTTTCGTCTGGTTGTGTGTCAAAGACCGTTGTCTTGTTTGTATGTTTATTGATTGTTTTATGTCTTTTTTGTCGTGTCTGTTTTTCTGTAAGGTTAGTTGAGACACACAATTTTAAATGGTTGAGACACATTCGTGAGATTAGTTTTAGATGGTTGATGACACATTTGTGATATGGAGACACGGCAGAGCCGAACTCCATAAATTCTTTATTTTCCTCAACAATCAACATCCAAATATCCACTTCATTATAGACATAGAGGAAAACGGAAAACTTCCCTTCCTAGATGTTCTTGTATCTAAGAAAGCTGACGGTACTTTGGGCCATCAAGTGTACAGAAAACTAATACACACAACTAATACATACAATAGATATCTATATGCCGAGTCGCACCACTACTCAGCACAAAAACAGTCTGCAATTAACTCACTTGTACATAGAGCTTTCACCATCTCTGACAAAGAACATCTATAGACAGAACCACCTAAAACTAGCCTTACTGAAAAACGGACACGACAAAAAAAAAGACATAATCAAAACAATCAATAAACATGCAAACAAGACAACGGTTTCTGACACACAACCAGACGAAAGGATCCTATCTATTCTCCCATATGTCAAACAACAGATTGGATTGGCAGGATATTAAATAAATATAATATACGAATTATCTTCGAACCACCTAAAAAGATAGGACAAATCATAAGACATCCTAAAAATCAAAGATCTCCACTCAGCTCCGCTGCTAACAGTATAAAAAATACCTTGTTCCTGCGGGCAAGTATACATTGAAGAAATCGGGAGAATGGTCAACCTACGGATAAAAGAATACTAACGTAATGTCAGGCTAAACACGCCACGCAGTCAGCATTATCAGAACACGACATCGAAACAGGACATCAAATACTGTTTGAAAACGACCACAATAGCCAACATTACATCATACTTTCTAAGAAAGTATAGAGAAGCCATAGAGATACAAAAACACCCTAACAATCTAAATAGAGATAATGGCTACAACATAAATAAAATATGGAAAACCATTTTCTCGGTTATTGAAGACTGACTAATTTCCCCTACCTCTCCCCTCCCTCCACCCACAATTCTCTTCTTTCCCCGCACTACTCCAAGTAGCATAATATAAAAGGAACGGCTTGAAGGAACAGCTCAGTATCAAATTACTCCGGCCTGATGAAGTGACAAAGTTCACGAAACGTTGGTATTCTAAGAATGGACATGGAGGAAACCCGCCAAGCGCATAATCTTTATATAGAAAGCACCCGTGGAAGCCTCAAGAACATTGTCTTTATGTATCTACGAATTGTGCGAATTGTTAAATCTCAACCATTTCACGTAAACCTCGTTCTTCCTCTTGCGCAACATTTTTTCAATGAGATGCACGTCGGGATTAGCGACGCTATGCAATTCGTATTCGTAGACTCCTCCAACAAAAGGCTCTCCGCGAAAATCTTCCAATAGATACGTTATTGGTTTGCTGCACTTTGATAATTTTAAACACCTCCACTGTTCAATTCAGCGTGTAACCTTTTTTAAAAACTGTCTTGAATTTGCTCACGCGTACCGAATCACCCACTTTGTAACGCGCAGGTGCGCCAATCTTTATGCGATTATAAACCGTGCTTAAGAGCTTATCAGTGATCGCGGGAGTAACGTCGACGCATACCGATAGTTTGATAGTGCGCGCGTTTAATACGAGATGCGACAGGATGTCCATTTATAGTTTTCGTTGTGTAAACTATTTCCACATGTCGTCGTCTTCAATGTACGGTTGACTCGTTCGACGACCGACGCCTTCATTACGGAATATATACAATAAAGTAATGGTTGATGTTGCACTTCTTCAAAAGTTTCTGCATATTCGAGTTGTAAAATTCTTTTCCTCTGCTATGCAAATTTTTCAGACATCTTCCATTGCCACGAATTATCTTTGCGATCGCCTTCGTCATCTCGCCCCGCTTTGAGCGGCATGACCCATGCGTGCTTACTCAGCATGTCGATAACGGTGAGAATGTAGTGATAACCTCTGTTGAATCGCGTATAAGGACGCATCTCGATTACATTTGCCTACCGGGTCATCGTATCCGTGTACTGTGACGTGTCTTCGCGAAAAATTTCTTCTCGCTGGAGCGTGCATTTCATCAACCAGTAACCATTTCTCAGACATTGCGAATAATTATTATCAGCACGATGCACTTCTGGAATCGTCTTTTCAAATTCGTTTAGCATAACCTACATATCATTTTGTAAAGCTGCAATCTTCCTCTCGATTTCAGATGATATTTCTTGAATACTCTACTGCACGTATCGTTTGTTTATTGCGTCAGCATCATCCACCGGTAGCGTTAACCGTCGAATTTTACGCAACTTTGTGTCAAAGTTAGTTGCAACTATACAAAGAGCGTTATCGCGCACGTAATTTCTGAGCAATCCGCGTCTGATAATGCGATTCTCCTCCAAACTTGTTGATCGACATTGCGATTTCGACTGAACGACGTGTGTAGAATGATATTAATTTATAATCAGACTGGCTTTGCGAAGCTCCTCGATAATCGACAAAATCTCGTTGTTGTAACCCGCCTGGCGCGAGGCGAGCAATCACAGATGATCCATAATTTCGTTGGGATCATCTCAATGAATATAGTCCATCTTGTCATTTACGTGTTATCGTATGCGGTAAATCCACTTTTTTGTTTATTCCTGTTCCAACTTTTTTACCCAACACCAATAGCGCTATTATGTTCTTATACTTGTATCCCTTACTACCCATTGTTTGATTGCTATGATCGCGCCGGTGAAATTTGTCATCGAGAATGCTTTTGTAGGTCTGTATGATCTATGTCATCATCCGTACAGATATTTTCGTTGAGAAATTTCATGAAAATTAACTTGTACAAGCCTAGTGTTCCATCATATCTTTTCCTATCTATTGTATATAATTATATCATTATTTTTATGCAAGATGATACGTTTGTCACCGAGCATTGTTTCCTGGTCGTTGAAATAAACTCCATACACGACGTCTGTGTTGATTTTCTTATCACTCAGGACCGCTTTCAGATATTTCTGTCTCAACGGATCATAATTCGCTTGCAGTTTTTCATGTCTCTCGGATGTTTGAAGCAAGTGTCGGCAACCTCGAAAATGCAAGTTGCATCGGCAACTTCGAAAACTTTTACGACAGAGGAAGCGTGGTCATAACTGTGGTATATCGCGCGGCTGCATTATTTCAGACACTTTGTTTAAAGTTGATAGTACGGTTTTTGATCGATTCAACACTTATTTCACAGGCGTGGAAGCTTGTATAGGATTGTCGTACAAAGCATTTGGTGGTTTTCTTTTAAGTTTTGGTTTCTCGTCTTCTCCCGAAAAGAATGTTTCAGTCATGGTAGGAGTCTTAAAGGAGTTTTCGATAATCTGTTCAACGGGTCGATAATAGGTTTAAAGTGTCTCTCCAATGCGAGCGTCTCTCCTCCTTTTATCAGTTTTCAAAGCACTTTTTGCGAATCGAATCGTTCCTTTTTCTCAATCTTTTTAGCTATCTTTACGATCTTTGCTGTTGTCCATATCAACGTTATCGATGTCAATTGGTTACATCACGGTATCGCAAAATTATTAAATTCTTTTCTGTATCGCCCATCGGTAAGCGCACTGTCCTTGTCAATCACTAGATATCTATACTTTTGGTGCCAACATTTATGACATAAATTACTGAAATCTTCATAGAACATATATTCATGTGATCATTGTACACTCGTTTCAAATTGGTATCATCCTGTTTGAATAGAATCAGATTTGCATTGTCGCGTATAAGATGCTTCGGTATCTTTGCATGTTTGACAAAGACAGAACAGTCGACGTCCGCGTGTCGTTCCATTGCAAAGTACTTTCTTATTACATCCTGTTTGTCGCATGCCACGACATCAAAGATAAAGATGGAATTCAGAAGCGCCTCGCTCGGTGGAATGACGTCGCTATTATTGATGAACGTAAAATAGCGGATTTCCTCAATCGGTGCTACCAAATTAGTCAGATATTTTGCCTGTTGCAGCGATTTCGAGTACACGTATGCCATGCGGACTTGCCAACAGGCTTATCAGCTTATCGTTCGTCTTGCCGCAATTTGACGGTTCATAGACAACAGCGCGTATAGAAACCGGTAGCATATTATCATGCTTGCGCTACTCTTTATCGGTTTGGACTTTGCCATCGAGATTCGACACTTTGATCGTCCACGATTTACGCACGAATCGCATATTCTCTCTTTCCATGAAATCTTGAAAACATTGGCGGCGCAGCTGAAGTCACCAAGGCTGTAAACGATAACTAAGTGGCGCAGCCAGCTAGAGAAGAATTGCAATGTCATAATCACGTCATGTAAAGCCGCAGCGTTTACGTCGCTCCCTATAAGCGCGAACAAGGTGTCGCGTGTAGAAAAAAAAATGTCAATGAAACATTAAAAATGCTGAAGGGAATAATTACCAACGTGCAACTGCAACAACTTGCAAATCGTATGCGCATTCCGTATTTTAGAGGTATCTTTATGCGTACTACATTACGGTCGAAGGAATACGTCGAAACGGTATCGTAAATCTGAATAATGCCGATGGACCTGGTATGCATTGAGTGGCGTAAGCGAAAAGGAGAATCGTCATGTACTTTGACAGTTTTAGTAATCTTTGATCGCCCAAGGAACTTGAATGATATCTGGCAAACAATATAATCGAGTATAATCGCATGTCTTATTAGCGTTACAATCAGAAAAATTGCGGGCAGCTTTGTCTACAGTATCTAAGAACGATTGACAAGCAATTTAAGGACTGACATTGCGCCGTTTAATTTAGTGCTCGTTTGAAACATGTTACTGACGTTTACGTGAATCGATAAGAGTAGCGTCCTCGCCGTGAGCTACTTTCCAGCGGTGGATTGGGACGATGGCGATTACGAGCTCGGTCTGGCGAACTTTGAAACATACTGTACTCTAGCCAATGTAAATTCGACAAACAACATGTTTTATTTAACAATCAGGAAATTCCCAAAGAATCATACTACGTGATGTAGACCAAAAGCGCAAAATCTTACGTTCTCACGACGCGAAGCGCAAGGAGTTCTCGCTAGTGATTCGCGCAACAATACAATTAAAGAGAAAAGAGATCAAATGCGCCTATCGGAATAAATTTTACAATACCTCGCAACATTGATTCGCTGCTGGAATTTTCATCGAATCATGTGCTGGAGCCGCGACAGTGTCACGGACGTACCGATATATATCATCGACGTAAATATTATACGTATCGAATGCAAACGTGACCGCAGGTGCGTACAGCAACAACAGGTACGTGCACACAATATACAAATTTTCACCAAGCGTACCGCCTGGATATATTATAAGATATCAGAAAGGTCGAAACAGATCATTTACCTTTCGATCGTCATATAGAACATTACGGATTTGACGATTCGCGTGGTAGACCAAGATGGCCGATTGCTCGATTTTTGCGGAGAAGAGATCACCGTTAGGTTGCATGTACCACGGCGCATGAGATGCTTATGAACGAACAGCCAAAATAGACGAGAGATACACCTTTTACCGGAGAGACTACACCTGGAAAGAAATTTATTGTGTCCAACGATGTATTTTTAAAGTCGAGTTTCATCGTACGAAATGACTGATATCTTGAATATTATCGGTGAACCGATCTTTGACAATAGCATCAAGATTGAGATACGTCCAATCCATACGCAACATTATGTTTGGATATAGCGACGAGATATGGATACCCACACAGCAGCAAGATTTGTATACGTTGCCGTACGAAAGTTTTCTCTACGTCGACGAAAGATTGACGAAGAAAAACGATCAGATGTCGACGATGCTTGGAAATAATTGTGTAGCGTTCATGTTTGATAAAATTCGATATAAACTCGCGGTTTTATGTTATTTTTTGTTTACTTTATATACTCGAAATGAAATAATTTTTATTATTTGAAATAAATTATTTCATTTCCAATTTTTCAAGAACCCATTTATGCACCCAGGCCCGCTTTAACTAGCGCTGGCTCTGCCGACTAAAATTAGTCGTGATGTCGTAAACCATCTTAGAAATGGCATCCCTAGCTGAGGATCGCTGAGCGACCGAGATTGCCAAGAAAGCATTTTCGGTTGCTTGAAACAAGCGACTAGTGTAAAACGGAGCTCTCTATCTCGTTCATTCTCGGCGTACCGAAGGCGAGAACACGAACATAAGCTCGTTCTTGAGTGCGTGACTACCGGTTCCGCCAGACCGCCGTTTGATTCTGTGTCGTCACCGTCAACGCAGAGTTCTTAGCTGAGTATTCGGGAATCTTAGCGCGGATCCTCATACAGGCAACAGCGCTTTGACACTGTTACGTGTTCCTAGTGAAGTTCGGCCGGTCCTCCAGGTTCGAACTAACCCGAGACTACAAGGTTGGAATAAAACTGGCAGTTCAAGCGTCGCGGATTCGCGAGAGGGCTCTCGATCGGACTTGTCCAATAAATTGATTGGTTAAAGGCGTGCTCTGGATATCCGGATTAGATAGTGGATTCCGAATCATTCCACGGTTGTTTTCTCGTTCTCCCTAGATAACCGATGAATCCTTCTAAAACTTCGGGGCAATCGGGACAATTAGCGACGGAATGCCGAGTGACTGTTAGTATAGAGCATACACTATAGGATTCGAAGCGTTCAGGGTAACCCAAATGAATGTAATGTCGCAAGACCTCTTGATAATCCCTCTTTTCATTTTTTGGCGCGGAAGTGTAGCACTCAGAGGATTTGATGTTGCTGTTTTCTCTATGCTGAAAGAATAATGAAGATACGCAGCATGCACTACGCAACTACGTAGAGTATGGACTAACCGCTAAAATTCAAGCGTCGATGGACTCACGCGAACGCGTGTGTGGGACACATGTTGGGTGCGATTCATCGGCGGCAGATTTCAATTACCGAAATATAGAAAAAAGTTTGCTTACCTTGCGATGCCCGGTTAAAGTTCTCTGGTGTTCCCAAATGCCAGCAGAAAGAAGTGGTCAGAGAGGAAGGCTTCTGCAGCGCCGAAGATGAACCAATTGTCGATTCAGATTACCCCAATGGATTGCTTCCTCATTGTTATTAATGTTTAGCAACGACCGATTATATTGAAAATGTTAAAGCTAGTGAGAAGGATATTCACTAAGTTCATACTTGAGTTAAAGTTCATTAGGTATATATTTAACAATGATTCACATTAGTACATTGGTTAATGGCGTGATGATTAATTCTTACGCGAAAGTAGACTTATCTCCAAATTAAGTGAATTATTACGAATTAAAATTTAGATCTTATAATTACGTCTAAAATTAGAAATGGAATTAGATTTTATGATTACTTCTAGAATTAGAAATGGAATTAGATTTTATAATTACTTCTTGAATTAGAAATGGAAAATTAGTATTTAGAAAAAGAATTATGTTCGCGCGCGGAGCTTAAACTTAGAGTGGTGGGTGGTCACAGGAATAGGACAAGGGAATAGGAGCCTGAATTTTGCGCGCGCCCATTCTATACGCGTACTGCTATTCTGTCTTCCCTTCTGAGTTTACGCCTCTCGAGGGCGTTACTAAAATCCTCCTCCATTGACCGCGGCGCTATTGGAGAAGCGTCAGGTGCGTTCTAGAAGATGCCCGTGTATATTATTCGGGCCCGGTGGCGAGAATGTTCGAAAAATAATCATTGGACAAAATGAAGTTGCTGCGGACATGACAATATCGAATGCTGATTGGTGAAAAACGGATGATGTGGGTAAATTTTACCCCTATAACCAGCTTTTCACCGGCCGATTTTCAATTAGCGCTCTGTGTCAAAGTGCTATTGCCTGTATGAGGATCCGGATCTTAATGCAGTTCAGTGTAGCGACAAAAAGCGGGCCTCTGATTGGATAGAAGAGATATAGGTGGGTGAGACGTCTTGGAAGGGTGAAGGGTATATAAGCGTTGTTGAAGTGATTTTTGCTTTGTCGTTGTCGACATCAGCGGCGGCGAACAGCCTCGTCGACGATGACGATGACGGCCCCCTACTAATTCTATTAGAGTCTCAAGCAGAGATGTCAATGTCTTCCAATAGTGTAACTTGTGCCGCGACCATGAGACTTTCAAGGTATTGCGGTACCGAATGACGCTCAGAAAAGGTACATCACAACTATCCAAAAATGACTTGAATATCTATGAAATAATTTGTGACATAAAAATTTAAAGGTATAGTTTTATATGCGGCTTCTATCTCAAAGTTTGACATAAAACAACAAGTCAATGTTAATTTATATTAATTACAAGCAATTATTGTATCATTGAAACCGTAAGATATATAAAACTCGTAATTTTCCCGTAATTTTAACTAGCATTATCATATTTGCTGTTTAAAAATTCTTGAAAACGGTGTGTATTTATACTTTCCGACACGGTAAATGCAAGTAAATCGTAGTAAATACAAGTTTTTTCGCAACTGAAAGTCACCATATCAGTAAATTGTTGCACGCGAAGCTATATTTTTTTTGTTAATATTATGGCTCTTCAAAACTAAGTTTTCGATTTAAATGGAAAATATAAAAATATTGTTTACAATTATAATTTATTGATAAGGAGTTCTTTTTGCCTATCAGCTTTATCTCAATCATAATTGAAGAGGATGTTAAAACTTTCAATTTATGAGTGGACAATTTCAGATCGATTTTATGAAAGCTGGACTAATCACACTCGGTTCATCATTCAGTTATATCTACATATACAACTTCGATTAAGCCGGCAAAATAGATTAAAGTTAATTAGGTATATATATTTAACAATGATTCACATTAGTACATTGGTTAGTGGCGTGAAGATTAATTCTTACGCGGAAGTAGACTTACCTCCAAATTAAGTTGGATTATTACAAATTAAAATTTAGATCTTATGATTACGTCTAGAAATATAAATAGAATTAAAATATAAATAGAATTTTATATTTATTTTATATTTTATAGTTACGTCTAGAATTGGAAATGGAATTAGTATTTAGAAAAAGAATTATGTTCGCACGCGGAGCTTAAACTTAGAGCGGCGGATGATCGAACAAGGGAATAGGAACCTGAATTTTGCGCGCGCACACTCTATACGACGCGTACCGCTACTCTGTCTTCCTTCTGAGTTTACCCGGGAGTGTTACTAAAGTCCCCTTCCATTGACCGCGCCACTGTTGGAGACAAGCGTCAGATGCGTTCTAGAAGATGCCCGTATATATTATTCGGGCCCGGTGGCGAGAATATTTGAAAAATAATCATTGGACAAAATGAAGTTGCTCCGGATGTGATAACACCGAATGCTGATTGGTGAAAAACGGATAAATTTTACCCAGCTTTTCACCGGCCGATTTTCAGCGCTCTGTGTCAAAGTGCTGTTGTCTATATGAGGATCCGGATCTTAATGCAGTTTAGTGTAGCGACTAAAAGCGGGCCTCTGATTGGATAAAAGAGATATAGGTGGGTGAGACGTCTTGGAAGGGTGAAGGGTATATAAGCGTTGTTGAAGTGATTTTTGCTTTGTCGTTGTCAACATCAGCGGCGGCGTACAGCCTCGTCGACGATGACGATGACGGCCCCTTATTAACTTCATTAGAGTTTCAAGCAGAGATGTCAATTTCTTCCAATAGTGTAACAGTAGGAAAGCTATGTATATATGAAACCATGGGGGAACCCGCGGCGTGAGGGACCGTGGGAAAACTGGACGAGAGGGATATTGTGTTGCGGGGGAGCAGCCAATGAGCGAACTGCTTTTTCCTCTCACCACCTCTCGTAGTTTTCCTCCCCGGCTCCCGTCCCCACGGGCGCATGTGTGTGTGAGCTCGTGACGTCACGACGTGACGACGATCTTGCGAGCTCGAGAACAGACGAGTGACTGAGGGAGTTCGTGCGTTTTTTTCCCGCGTGCACTGTCGCACGCGCTGTCTCGCTCGCACCAACGCCGTTCGCCCGACACCATTAGCTCGCACGCACGTTCGCTCGCTCTCGCTCGCACTCGCACCGACGCCGTTCGCTCGCTCGCACTCGCACAAACGCTCGTTCTTGCTCGTACTAACGCTCGTTCGCTCGTTCGCACTCGCATTGATGGGTACGTATTAGAAAATTTGATCTCTCACAACGAATGCTCACAACGAATAGGAGATTTTGTTTCTCACTCGCACCGACGGATGCGTATTAGAAGATTTGATCTCTCACGACGGATCCGCTTTCACTCACACTTATGCCGTGTATTTTTTTCGCGATGATATCTTATTGCGTTCGATTGTACCACCGTTCCCCACACACTTTTACTGTCGTATTTTTTTAATTGTTAGTTTAATAAAAAAAGATATCAAAATAAGAATCTATCGTTTTACTTTAATTTCTTTTTATGCAGTTTTTTGGGTATTTATGTATTCCTGTTAGATACCAAATCCTTAAAGATGCGATAAGAAGATGTGATAAGACTCTATTGTTTTCCCTTTCGGATGCATTCTCTCTCGCATGACGTTATTTCATAAGGGTGTCTATTTTTATCAGATGTCAGTTTTGTGTTCTCGATAGAAACATATCCGTTAACATGTCCGATGGACAATAGTATATAAATGCGTATGGGCGAGGCTTTTTTCGTCATACATACATACATACATACATACTTTTTAGTGATTTTGAACGTATTATTCGTATTCTACGATGGTGTCTCAAAGTAAAGAGGTCGAAGAACTACCGACGAAGTCCACAAAAAAATCGTTAGAACAACTATTAGATGAGGAAGAGGAAGACGTGTTGAAAGTATATGGGTTCTACAATCGATTTAATATATCAGACGTGGATTACGAATACGTTTATCGTAAAAATTTGCGAATGATGATTGGATGCATACAGATCTATATGGTAAAGCAGCGAAAAATAGACCCGAATACGATACGTATGAGGGAGGCAAAGACAATGCAAGATGCATTAATGTCATTTTTGAACGCGTTGAAAACAAGAAGTTTGCTGAATTCTATATATTTTATGGTTGAATCGTTTCTTCTCTACCTCCGAGAGCAAAATGTTGCGTCATTTGTTTATGGAAGATTTCATGACGAGAAATATATTCTTCGAATGGTTGCACGATCTGAAGGAGTTTGTTAGATGTCACACGGCGACACTTATTGATGCACCGAACATCGATTGTGAGATTTTTACATCGTCAGCAGAATTGACATCTGGAGGTATGGACGCGCTTTTTGCTTCAACCTCGAAATAGCAAATCGATGGAATATCACAATATATTACAAAATTGGAAAATGGTCATCTGTACATCGTAGGAACTTCGGAAGGACAAACTGGACATCAGTTGATTCGTCTAGATGTGTATGATGTTCACGATATTGAAAATAAGGAAAAACGTCAATGGTGGAAATATGCAAAATTGAGAACACAATTTTTTACATCTTCCCCCAGAGATCGTAAGCAGCAAATGGTGAATCGGCTTTTGTGTAGCTGACGATTTGAGGAAAGTACCATCAATAACGAAGGAAAGAAAAAACGTTTATTAAAAAATATAGGAGAGAGGAAAAGACGTTCTGCATATGATATTCACACGTTATATTTTTATCACATATTCTATTTACTTACACATATCCTATTTTATCACATATTATATTGCTATCTCACTTTTACTTGCAATTGTTTCTTCCACTGAAAGAGCGAAACACATATCCTCAGCGGGACGCGATAAAAGAGACGCACTGCACGATTATCTCATTAGTTTGATTTAATCGTTTGTGGCGACATATCTAGACGTTCATCGTTATGGTGCCAACATTCGTTGATTTGCAAGGTATATTTCTAATCTCTTGTTTATTTTTACAAATATGTTTATTATTTTTTCTTAAATCATTGTGTATGTTTTTTGTTAATGATTTGTCGTGGATAAGCGATTTGTTATCAAGGAGGTAGCAATTTTAAAGAATGGAAGCGAGTTGACACACTATATTTTTACGTGCCCGATGCCATGGCGTTTCCTGATTGACGAAAGCTGATCAATCGCACGCCTCATGGCTGATGACACATCATTACGGATTGCGGTGGAATGATGGGATGATACCATATCGTACGGCGCAGCGTCTGATTTCAGAAGCTGTCAGTGGAGAAAGTGAGGCAATTGTTTATGTGAAGGAACTTGAAAAACGGAGATGGTTACTGGACATTTTGAACAATGATGACGTTATAATTGAAACGATCGATGTGCATTACGACGAGATTGAATCGCTTGAAAATTTAGACGCTACCAATACGTTTCGGTGTGGAAGACACAGTAAATGTTGCGCGTTACAGAATGTATTAAAACTATTTAATCAGTGGACGATTTCAAAGTAAGTAATATGTGTTTCTTTATATATATATATATATATATATATATATATATATATATATATTGCAACCGCACTCACGAGCGTGGCGCAACTTCGTCGCGCATTTACAGCTAAGATTTTCCTAGGCGATCGGATGACGAGTGGCGTTAAACGAAACGCGTAGAAATGCATCTTCACGCGGCCGCTCTTAGGGGCGGCACACAATCACAAGACAATAAGTGAGCGCCAGACACGAGCAAGCGTGCCACTCTTTCTCGAAATTGCGATATTCTCTTTACGCAATATTCTAGCGAGCTGTGAATGTCGACGGGCTCTCAACCGGTAACTCAGCCTCGGAAATGGAGGGGGCGGTTCGTGGTCGAGGATAGCGGATCGTTTGGAAAAGCGAACAGGGACGGCAATAAAGCACACCAGAATTAACAATAACAAAATTAACACGTATATTGAATAAGTCTTCGACTTGCATTTACATCTGTCGACAACATCATGACGATAAGTTCTGATCGAGCGCAACAACGGCTTCACACGGGCCCCAGCTTTACGCTAGATAGCTTTACGCTATCAATCTCGTTTGATTCCCGCGGCACGAGCTCACGCCACACAGAGATATTTTCGCGAATTATTCGAACAAGACTTCGCCGATTCTAAGCTACGATGGAATTCGGCAACGATTGTAGCGCGGACACGGCGTGACCTCGTGCGCGCTCGCGGGGCTTCGCGCCGCTCAGCTGAGATTCAGAGAAAGATAGAATATATGCAGACTCGACACTACTCAATCTCGATACGACAGAATACGCGCACTTACTAAGTGCTATCATAAATTATCATTAATTGCTATGACACAGAGGGCCGATGCTCTAATGCAGATCTTACGCTACAGGCTTCCAAAACGATAAGATACGCGACAATATTACAGTACGGAACCTCGATTTGTTACGATACAAAACAGGATCCGCGACAAAAACTTACAACGAATGACGAGGCTGTGGCCTAGGCGGACGCAGTAGGATTTCCCCGACGATAAGGGACCGTTTCGAGAGGCGACACGCGTATTCGAATCCTGCGGAAATCTAATGCACGGCAATGCCACGTGCGCTCACTGTAATACGTCCGATAGGATTACGATAGAACTACGCCTCGCGGATTCGAAAACCGGCTGTACAGTCTGTGACGCTCGTCTCACCGTGACTCTCCGCAGGTGCTCGTTGTCTCCAAAGTGCTCCTATCTCTGCTGTGTCCTGCGTTCTTCCACGTGCTCTCGTCAAGCGGACCACAGCACAAGTGCCGGGCACTAATCCTCCCGGGGGCACACAGGACTCGTTATCCCCGCGTTATCCCCGCTTATCGTGCCTGATTGACGCGTGGCTCCGCGGCTCCGCTAATCGCGGGAACCGCGTCATGCCCATGTCGCATGTCCTGGCGCGCGAAATTCGAGAGGATCTTTTCGGACCGCCTCGTGGCCTCGAGGCGCCTGTTTGGGGCTCTCGCCGTCCTTGGGGCGTAGAGTGACTACTCCCATCCTGCCATTCCAATTCTCGGTCCGCCTTGTGCCTGGAAGAGGATGCGATAGAAGATGCCTTGCGACAACAAAAAGGGCATAATAATGAATGATATCACCTGCGTGCGTCCCGGCGGATCCGTCAGCAGCGGTCGTCACTCGACTCCCATTCCTGGTCGTTCTCCTTCTTCTCTCTTCACAATCCGGTGAGGCGCTGTCAGTCTGTCAAGATCGCGGGAGTCGCCGGCCTCTATAACTCTCGGTACGGGAATACACAGAAAAAGGGAAACGAAAACGGCAACGCGAAATGCAAATAATGTCGCGGAAAAAGTGCAGGTGCGTCCGCCCCCAAAAATGTGGAAGGACTCAGGACGCTAGACTGCACTGTTCGATCGGGTCACGCGGCCCTTGTGACGGACGGAAAACGTCACGTCACTATATATGGTATATATATATATATATATATAAATATATATATATACACACACTCGATATATGTGCTCATTAGTATGCATTTTATTAAAATTAAAAGAAAAATTTGAATAATGGATTTCTTTCCGTTACACATATCCTGTGTGCATGTATGTGTGTGAAGGTTCCGTTACACATATCCTGTGTGCATGTATGTGTGTGAAGGTACCACATCCTTTGAATGTGATAGGTTGCGTCATGGTTGTCTATGTTTCTTTCGTACACATCTTTTATTTTTAATATGCGTATTCTTTTAAAAGATAAGATAGTGTTGTGATTTTTGATGTTTCCGACGATGGAACGATATATAAATGCGTACGGGGTAAGGTTCTTCTCACAGTGATTTTTGAATGCTTAATATGTCAAGCGATAGCGATAACTGTTCAAACGAGAGTACGGACAGCGATCTGTCACACGTGTTACAGATACAGATAGCAATCTGTATTGTCACGAGCGTCTGTTACAGAGTCCTACGTTGGTTACATCCTGTATAAAGGAGAAGAGGTGTTGGAATTTAGCTACACATCATTTACGGAGAGAGATTGGAAATTACTGTTCGCGAGAGATTTTATGGATGAAAAGCGTGGTAGTTCTTGTTGACGATCGCGCGAGAAAGTAGAGAACGCAGCTATGAAAGATGTGCGAAAAATCGGTGATATTGGAAGGATGTATGAAAAAATTAAATTCGACATATCTATAGATAGTTGTGGTAAAACGCTCTGGTTCACGTGTAAACGAGGGTAGTAATTTTTTTAATATAGAGAGGGAGAGATGGATGAGGAGGTGGAGGATCTTTTTCATCGTGTGACGAGTATCGATACGGACATGTATCGAGTATGGGAGCAAAAATGCGACGAGTGTCTCGATTTCTTACGGGAGACGTGTCGAAACAGTAAACGTCGAACATCTATCGGAGTTGTAAATGCATCGATTGCTCGACTAGCACGATTGGAAAGTTTGAGAAATGTTTTACGACAACGTTTTGAACATGTGGATTCTGGCCATGTCGAATCGCAAAAGAAGGGATTTTCGTGATTGGAGATCGAAACAGCTTTTAATAATCGCGATTGACTGGTGTGGTGTTGAATTCGAGTTACATCGAACCTCGATAATTTCTCGATGACGCGAGAGATATCATTCTCGATTGGATACGCGATAATCTTCAGAGACATATTTGTTTAAGGGGTTATATACAGTTGTACCGCGCAAAAAGATGAAATTTTCTCGAATTTTTTTTGACACCATAAAAAATATTTATTCAAAATCTGTTATCAACGTCGAATAGTACATATTTCTAAGAACTTGTTGAAATTTTTTCATCAAAAAATATTAAATAATAAAAAAGTTATAGGCGAATTCCAGGAACGCCTTTTTTTTGACGTGACTTGCGGTGGACATCATATCTTGAAAACGGTTTATCTGAAATCAAAAATTCAAAAAAATTCCGTTAGTATATTGTATTGTCTAGTCGCTGAACGGAGGATTTGTAAAAATTTTGATTTAAAAAAAAATGGCGACGGTTGTAACAAAAAATGTACTTTTTTGATGTATAACATTTTCGATTTTTTGCTCTAAAAAAAAAGTTTTCAAAAAAAATTGAAAATCCTTCGTGCTAGCGACTAGCTATTATCATAATAAATAAGTAGTATAAATTTGGTGTTGATCGGATTAATAGTTTTTTAGTAATCGTGTCCACCGCAAAGGTAATTTCGAAAAAACAAGTTTCTGAGATAATCGCGTTTAAAGTTTCAAGTTTGTTTCTTTCATATTTCTAATAAATATATTTCAACTTACATCGAGTCGTCTATTCCATATAGTAGTCCTTCTGCATCATTTGCAGCCTCCAAAACATCGATTTGGAAAATTTTAAGGCGAAACATTTCCAAGAATACAATAGAGCGGCGAGTCGACGAANGCGCTATAAATAGCTATAACTTCGGTTCTGATGCTCCTAACGTTATGAAATTTGGTGAGTATATACTCGAAAGTATATACTTAAAGAATATGCAATACAGACAAAATAGATTTTTTCATCCATCACAACTGTATATAACCCCTTAAAAGTGAATACAATATTCAACGGTGAGTTCGTCGCGGATGCTAAGAGATCTGCTAAGAATATTACTACGAAAAATTACGAGTTTTTTGACACATCCGATCTGCGAGAGTGATACGATAAACACGTGACAGATGATATTTTAGCAGCACTGGAGGAATTTCAGGAACGTGACAATGGATGGGCGCTATCACGTATATTGAATCTGATTGTAAATGTTAACAAATATAATCTTATGCATGCGGGATGTTGGGTGGAGTTGCCGCGAGAAATTATGCTGAAGAAAGCGGTAATCAATGTGCGTTCGATGAACAATGCATGTTTCGCCTGGTCAGTGGTCGCCGCTCTGTATCTAAAAGTCATGTGAATAGGAAATCATCGTATCCGGATTATACTACTGTGTTGAATCTTGAGGGTATCGAGTTTCCCGTTACTTTAAAACAAATTACGAAATTTGAACTTTTGAAACGATATATCTATCAACGTATTTACCGAGCGAGAGAGGGATGGGAAAAAAGACGATGGTAATATAATCGTTCCTCTTCGTCTTACCAAAGAGAAGAAAGAGAAACATGTAAATCTGTTGTATCTGCAAGAGTCAAGACGCGACGATGAAAACGTCATAGCTCATTTCACATGGATTAAAAATCTGTCACGATAGATTCGCAATTGAGCAAGAATACAAAGAAGAAGTATTTGTGTGATAGGTAGATATACTAATTGTTTTTGTATATATATATATATATATATATATAATATATTGTATTATATATATATTATTATATATATATTATATATATATTATTATATATATATATATATATACAGTGCGACAAATATGTTCCCAGACACGAACCATATCTCAGCAATCAGTGGCGACATCTGTGCGTTCAAACATGCATTTTAAAGGTTGAACATTTTGCTATCATCTGTCAAAGTTTCATTCAATTTGATTGACATATAACGAAGATATGACAGTTCATGTTAAACAAGATTTTGGTCGAGGTAGAAATTTTAATATGGAACAAAGAGTTTTAAAGCGATTGATCGAAGTTTTAAAGCGATTGATGGGCAGAATTCATCGTATTCGCCCCGAATATCGTGATCCAGAAGATTGGTCTTTGTTGCATGATAATGCACCGAGTCACACTTCATTGATTGTCCGTCAATGTTTGGCTCGAAATCGTGTCTCTGTGTTAAACCATCCACCGTATTCACCTGATTTGGCCCCCTGCGACTTCTCATTATTCCCAAAATTGAAATTGAAATTGAAAGGACGCTTTTTTGATGACATTCCGACCATCCAATCAGCTTCTACACAGGCACTAGAGGCAATTCCGCAAACTGAGCTAGAACATGCATTTGAATCACTATTGAATCGCTGTAACAAGTGTATTGAAGCCAGAAGAGAATATTTTGAATAATAAAACCAAAAAATATGCATATTGTTGTTTCAATTATGATTTTCAGGCCCTGTCCGGGAACATATTTGTCGCACTGTGTATTATATATTTATATATATATATTTTTATCGCTCTATATATATATATATGTATATATATAGAGAGAGAGAGAGAGAGCGATAAAAAAAGTTGTGTAACACGTATGACTTGTTACTTTACAGATATCTACATTATTTTCATACGAGCGAGAAGTTGTCGTTTCACATCGTTGACTATACTACGACGAACGATTGTGCTATTATTCTTCCGAACGAGAACGATAAGTGGTTATCGTTTCGTGGTCATAATAAGAAGGAGGGACTTCTCTTTGTGGTTTATGCCGATTTGGAGTGTATACTGGAGAAGAAGACCAATAATGAAAACATTTCGAGATTCACCTATCAGCGTCATAAGGTTTTCAGCGTAGGGTATTACATACGTTGTGTATACGATGAAACTATGTCGATATACAAATCTTATCGCGGCGAGGATTGTGTGTCGTGGTTTGTCAAGGAATTATACGATTTGGCGCATCGTGCGAAAACTATATTCGATAAGAATGTGACTATGATGGAATTTACATTGAACGTCGAGTGGGAAAAATTTCGAAACGCGACTCACTGTTATATCTGTGAAAGATTATTTGAGGAAGGAGATTTGCGCGTACGCGATCACTGTCATTTAACCGGACGTTATAGAGGTCCTGCACATTCACGTTGTAATTTACATTATCAAGATACGTACGTTATTCCTGTATTTTTTCATAACTTGGCAGGTTATGACGCACATTTTATCATAAAAGATATTGCTAATAGTTTTGCGGATAGAGTTGTTGACTTGTTACTTATAACGAAAGAAAATTATATATCGTTTATGAAACATGTCAAGGATACAGTAAACTTTAAGTGGGGAACGGACTGTGTGAAATTGCGTTTTGTGGATTCGTTCAAATTTCTCAATACTAGTCTCGAGAAATTGGTACCATATCTCGACAAGAGTAAATTGAAAATCATACGATCGGAATTTTCCAATCTTGACGCTGAGGATTTTGATTTGTTTATGCGGAAAGCATTTGTTTCCGTATGAGTATATTGACAGCGTTAATAAGCTAAACGAGACTAGTTTATCATCGCGTGAGTTGTTTTATAGTTTGTTGACCGACGAGACTGCTTCCGATGACGATTATCAACACGCGACAAATATTTGGCGACGTTTTTGCATAGAGACTCTCGGCGATTACAGTGATTTGTATCTTAAGACAGATGTGCTTTTATTAGCAGATGTTTTCGAAAATTTTCGTGATACTTGTATTGAGAGTTACGGATTGGATCTGACGTATTATCACACTTTATCGGGATATACGCTATGTTGAAATACACTGGTATTCGATTCGAATTACTCACCGACATCGATGTGGTGATGTTTGTGGAACGTGGTATACGCGGTGGTTTCACCGTATTCACAACATTTCAAGTCAATGTTCACATAGATACGCGCAAGCTAATAACAAGTATAATGCATCTTCGTACGATCCTTCGGAACTCTCGACGTATCTCATGTATTTCGATGTGAATAATTTGTACGGTTGGGCGATGTCCGAATCATTATCGTACGGAGAATTTTTAATGGGTCGACGACATCGAGCGCTTTGACATAATGTCTGTGTCATCAGCTTCCGTTGTTATATTCTAGAAGTCGACCTTGTGTATCCGCAAAGCATTCATGTTGACTTTCCATCCTGCCCTACTCACGAACGGCCTCTCAGAAAACAGATTGATAAACTGCTGGCCACTCTTTACAATAAGGAGCGCTATGTCGTGTACTATCGCAATTTACAACAATGTATTCAGCATGGACTATACGTAAAAAAAATTCATCGAATATTACGATTCACACAATCCCCATGGCTTCACGGATATATCGAACTTAATACAAGATTTAGAATGCTCGCGAATAACGAATTTGAAAAGAATCTTTAATTGATGAATAATGCGGTATTTGGAAAAACGATGGAGAACGTACGCGATCATGTTCGACTTATAACGCGTTGGGATGGGAGATACGGTGCGGAAGCGATGATACTAGCGAAACTGAAATTTCATAGTAGAAGTATTTTTTCTGAAAATCTATTTGCTGTCGAATTGCGCAAACTCGAGGTAAAATTGAATAAATCGATATACATAGGTATAGGCATTCTCGAAATATCTAAGTTGCGTCTATATGAATTTCACTATGAGTACATAATACCATTGTATCGCGATAAATGTAAGATTATGTACACGGACACTGACAGCTTGATTTATCTTCTGGAGTGTGAGAATGTATACGAGGACATCAAGTGTGAGCGCTCGATGTCGTCGACCCATTAAAAATTCTCCGTACGGTAATGATTCGGACATCGCCCAACCGTACAAATTATTCACATCGAAATACATGAGATACATCGCGAGATTCGACACGAGTGATTATCCTGAGAGAAATGCGTATGATATTCCACGCGTTAATAATAAAATACCCGATTTGATGAAAGATGAGAATGGTGGTGCGATTATGACAGAATTCATAGGACTCAGAGCGAAGATGTACGCATTGAGAGTGATCGGAAAGAGAGATACGAAGAGAATAAAGGATGTCAAGAAAAACGTAGTCGCGAAAACGATCACTTTCGATGATTATGTGTGATGTTTGAACGATGTAACGATACAGTCGACAGTATGATCAATCGTGCATACGATCGACATTGCACGAGGTTTACACAGTGTCTGAATTGAAGCTCGCTTTTAGTCCGTATGATGATAAGTGGTACGTCATACCTTTTTTTTTTTTTTTTTTTTTTTTT
>JAANIC010001006.1:434546-471764 GCA_017607545.1 Acromyrmex charruanus | reverse complement strand
GAGCCATGGATATTTGGTTTTGCGGACGATGTGGATGCATGGCCGGGCTTACCCCACGATTTTCTACGCTTTGGATTATCGTAGTGTATCCACTTTTCATCGCCAGTCACGATACGGTGCAAAAAACCTTTTCTTTTCTGCCGTTGAAGCAGTAGTTCACACGTGCCAAAACGTCGTTCGACGTCTCTCGGCTTCAATTCATACGGCACCCAATGTCCTTGCTTCTGGATCATTCCTAACCCTTTTAAACGTTTTGAAACAGTTGACTCATCAACTTGTAATATTTTTCCAAGTTCTGATAGCGTCTGAGATGGGTCTTCATCGAGTAATTGCTCTAATTCTTTGTCTTCAAATTTTTTCGGTGCGCCAGAACGTTCTTTATCCTCAAGTTCAAAATCATTATTTTTGAAGCGTCGAAACCAGTCTCTGCATGTCGTATCCGACAGAGCATTGTCACCATAAGTCTGAACAAGAATTCTATGCGCTTCAGCTGCAGATTTCTTTTGAATAAAGTAGTGTAATAAAATTCCCCGCAAATACACTTTATTCGGCACAAATTTTGACATATTCAATGAATTATACAGTGTTGTTATTTATGATTTCAAGAAAGGTTATGTACGGCAAATGACGTCCTATGATAGATGTTTACAATGTATACAGAACTATAGGTAACAACGAAATAGTGTACTGCTTGTGCCATCTCTTGTAAAACGCTACGAATTAATTCCAACACCTAATATGAATTGTCCATTCCTGACCATTTCACGTACACTTTATTTCTTCGTTTGCGTAGTTTTTTCCACGAGATAAACGTCAAGATTAGAGACTTGCTGTAATTCGTGTTCGTAGAATCCATCAGTTATCGGCTTCCCTTTATAATCTTTCAGTAGATACAGGATTCAGTAGTTGCAGGATTCGTACGTTGTGTTTTAACGATGTAGAAAATCTCGGTGGACCAATTAGGTGTATAACCCTTTTCAAAAATTGTCTTGAATTTACTAATACGTACTGGATCGCCTATCTTGAACCTCGTTGGAGCGACAATTTTTACATGACTATATACCGTTGACAAGAGTCGTTTTGCAACGACGGATGTTACGTTTATCGGTCGCATCCCAATAGTTCGATGTTTACGATGATTATAATTTGACAATAGACGCGGTAGCTCGTCGATCCATTTGTACGAGACGTTTAACGTGAACGTTTTCCACTTGTTATTCTTGAGTGTACGGTTGAATCGTTCCACTACCGACGCTTTCATCACCGAATACGTCGAATAATGTTGTATCTCTTCACAATTTTTTTTTGCACGATTGTAAAATTTCTTTCCTTGATCCGTCTGCAGGTTTCGTGAGTATCGTTCGTCCTTGCGAAATATTTTAGATAACGCTGCGGCTACGTCGCTTCCGTTCTTGCTCTTGAGTGAGCCCCTCTTGAGTAGAGTCCATGCGTATTTACTCAAAACATCGATAACTGTTAAAATGTAATTGTAACCTTTGTTGAATCGTAAGGATGCATCTCAACTACGTCGGCTTGTCATAAATCATCGCGATCGACGCGACGATGTGGAAAATTTCTTCGCGCGGGTGAGTGGAGTTCTTTCACGAGTTTTCGTTTTTCGACACTTATCTCTCTCTGTTATGACAGGAAACGAGCTTTGCGCATATCTTTTAAACCTTCCTATTCGTAGATGCGATAACTGTAGATGTGTTTAAATACCTAGACACCTCGATTCAGATGCTGAATCTCGTCTTCGTTACATACTTTTGTCGATATTGTTGACGCAGATTACTTACACCGCGATGCAGCATCTGAATATCGTTAGACACTTTCTGAAACGCGAGTACAATCATATCTTTTCCTGTCGTTTAAACGATTTCTGTAACGTCTCCTTCGTTACCATATTATTCATTTGTTGACGCAGATCCGTTATACCTCGATTTAGATGCTGAATCTCATTAGACACTTTCTGAAGCGTCAGCACGAGCATATCTCTCCCTGTCGTTTTAAACGATTTCTCTAATGTCTCTTTTGTCACCATATTTATTGACGTAGATCAGTTATACCTCGTTGAATTCGTTAGTTTCTAACATCTCTTTCGTCGCCATATTATGCATTGACGCAGATCAGTTATACCACGCTGAATCTCGTTAGACACTTTCGTTGATAGCGCATTTACACTTTTCGAGACTTCCTCCACGTTGTTTCGTACTTTTTCCATATCGTTCGAGATATCTTTCTGAGTATCCTGAAGCGCGCGTACGATCATATCTCTCCCTGTCGTTTTAAATATTTCTTCAATATCTTATTAGTCACTACATTTTTTATTCGTACAGTTACATCTCGATTCAGATGCTGAATCTCGTCAAACATCCTCGTCCACACTCTTTTCCACGTTTCTTCGCATCTTCTCCACATCGCTATGCACTTCCTGTGTATCTCTCCTTATCTATATATTCTAAATGATTCCTCGATCTCGTTTCGTGAATCTCGAAGCGTGCGTTCGACATAGGTTTTGTTACCACATCGGTATCGAACTCCGATGCGGCTACGTTCTATTTTTCGTTTCTTCGCGTCGTAATAATCCGGATTCAGACAGAGCCTACTGTTGTGTATGTAATTTCGTAAAGTTTCTATCGACGATCGCGATTTTTCGATTTCGTCTCTCCTCATAGGCATACCAAATTTATTCAGAGACATCATATCGAGTTCGCGCGAACCTGACCACTGTCGCAATTTTTGTCACAACGATTCAATTTATAATTAATCCAGCTTCGCGAAATTCTTCGATTATCGAAAATATTTCGTTGTCGTGAGCGTTGTCGTCCGCTCGACGAGAAGCATCTAGCAATTGAAGACGATCCATCAACTCGTTGGGATCGTCCCAATGAATGTAATCTATTTAATTGTCAGTCAATTTCGCAGCAGATGGTATATTTGTCTTTATACCTGAACCAATACTCGTGCTACTGGTTTTATAAGTAACTAAGAGCGGGGCGATAATGTTTTTGTATTTGTGTCCCTTGTTACTCTTAATAGGCGTTATTGTTACGTCTATGAGCATTCGTCATTAATAATATACGTTTGTACGTTTGTTTATCATTCTCGGTGTAGATAGCGTCGTTTGGAATCTTCTTGAAGATCAGCTCGTATAGACCTGGTGTACCTTTGTACCTCACTCCATCTATGATTATAGTGTCGTCCGTATCTACATCAAATTTTTTATTACTAATATCGTACCGTTTTCATCAAAATAAACACCGTAGACAAGATCGATTTCGTTTCTTGCATTAAAAAAGTATTCACATACACTTGTCCTAACGGTCCTAACTGACTTTGCAATCTTTGACGACCTTGAGGTATACTCAACACCTGTCTGACAGACGTTTCAAGCAATGGATTATCACCGATTTTAAAAACTTCTTCGTCCTGCAAGTCAAAAGGAGTTACTTGTTGTTGTTGTTGTTGTTGTTGTTGTGATTCTATTGGTGTGGAATATGTGTGAATTATGGACGAATTAGGCATGACGTTTGATCGTTTCTTTTTTTTTATTTGTTTGTTCCATGGAAGACGCTGGGGAGTAATTTGTGTTGGAATTGCATCATTATCATCGTCATCGTCGTCGTTGTCGTCATCAACATCATTCTCATCATCGCTATACTCACGTTTATTCTTTTGCTACTCTTCATAAACTTAGTTTCAAATGATTTATCTCCACGTTCAGTGTTTCCAGCAATTTGTTTCAATGGTTCGATAATAGGTTTTAATTGTTTCTCCAAAACGATCTCATTCTCCATTATGCCAGTCTTCAATGCTCTGTTTCTTACGAATCGATGCGCGTGTCTTCGCGATCAGTTTCGCTGTTTTCTCCCGTTCAGAGATACTTTTCGTTCTGACCATCTTATCGTAACGTCAAAGAAATATTGCTCACTTTTTTCACAAAACACTACAGATGATTTTTTTACACAGCGAAATCCTTGTTGAATCCTCGTCTGTATCTACCGTTGCGTAATGCGCTATCTTTGTCTATTACCACAAAACCATATTTGTGTTGCCAACATAAATGACACAACGTGCAAAAATTCTCATACGATATATCAGTGTTCACGTGATCGTTATAAATATGTTTTAAGTTAGTACCGTCTTGTTTGAATAGTACCAAAAAATTTGCATTATCGCGTATTAAATGTTTCGGTATTTTTGCATACGTCTGACAGAGATAAAAACAATCAATGTTCGTATGTCAACCCATAGAAAAATATTCCCTAATAGTATTTTGATTATCACAAGCCACATCATCGAATACGAATATTGAATTGGGAAGTGTCTCCTTCGGTAGTATCACGATTGTTGGAAAATGCGTAGTAGCCGATACCATTTATCGATTCGAGTAGTTCTTCCAAATATCGATATTTCGGTTGAAAGAGAGATTTCGAATACACGTACACGTTTTCGAAACATACACCATGTGGACTTTCTATCAAACTTATCAAAGCGTTCGTTTTACCACAGTTGGACGGTCCACAAATGATGCAACGAATTGTATTCGGTAGTAAAGGACCGTGTCTACGAATCTCTCCAACCGTTTCATCAGACATGAGTCGAGTCTTGCGGTCGAGATTCGACACTTACTTGTATAACGCGCGTGCGCGATGTAACGCGAGCGAGTTTTTCGGCACTATTTATATCCCCGAGCAGGCGCTCGATTCGCACAGTTTATTATAAAGAGCGGTCGTTGTTGCTGTTATCGCAAAAAATATTTTTCTTTCTAACGGATAAACGTGGGATTCTCGATTTTATCGCCGAGCAATTGCAATACATACCGAAGATTATTCTTCTACAGGAATTTGAGAATTACGTGGAGCTACTGTGGGATCGATTACCCGAATTAATTTAAAAACGGATCCTGAAGTGCAACGCTATCGTCCGTGTATAGAGCATTACAATCGTTCGTGGCAACGAATACACATAGACGGTCCGTCACCACTTATCAAAAATTGCGACATATGTCGCTGTCGTATGGGATAAGATAGCGTGGAGGGGGAATGATTCCTGCGTATGCAGGTTTACTTGACAAGACAATAAACGCGCTTCCGTTTGAAGTACATATACCTGGTTATCAATTTTGTGGACTCGTCTCGAAAAGACAAGCGCATGGTGATCGAGGTATAAATCGATTAGACGCGGCATGTCGCGAACATGATATCGCCTATTCGCGAAGCAACGATCTCGCCGATCGTCACATTGCCGATCGAGTTCTCGCCGAAAGAGCACCCGAACGTATAACAGCGAGTGATTCGACGTTTGATGAGAAAGCTGCCGCAACCGCTGTATGGGCAGTCATGAAAGCAAAAACGAAATTAGGGATGGATATGAAAAGAAGAAAAAAAAACGAAAAAGAAGAGACTACTTCCGGTAACGAAACGTGGAGGTTTCCTACCGATTTTACCAATGTTAGGTGCGCTCGGATTTTTGATCGGTGAAGCGGCGAGCGTAGCGAGAGCTGTAAGCCGATCGCAAAGCCGCTCCACGTCAGACGTATCTAGCCCTACAAATGTGGTAGTAACGTAAGGAAAAGAAAGGCAAGAGGTAAAAAAAAACATCGTGGAAGGAAACGTTAGAGACTCTTAAAATCCGCCGCTCTCCGGTATCACAACGAATGAACTTACTTGAGTCGTGCGGCGTATCGTTTGCGTTTACCATTCTTCAGAGGTGTGTTTATGCGTGACGCGTTACCGACGAAACCGCATCGTAATGAAAGCGGTATCGTAAATCTCAATAATTCGGAAAATGCGCGTACACACTGGGTTGCTTATGCGAAAAAAGGAAATAACGCCGTTTACTTCGATGATTTTGGTAATCTTAGACCGTCAAGGGAACTCGAATACTATCTCGGAAGCAACGTAACGTATAATCATCGCTCTTATCAAACGTTCGATCAGAGTATTTGTGGTCAATTGTGTCTACAATTTCTTCAAGAAATAAATTGGAGGAAAAAATATATCTAATAATGTGTCGTGTGAGTCATCTCAGTTGAGCGTTTACCTTCGATTACATCATGTCGTTGACTCTTATGTTGACTGGAGCAATCGGTATTCTCACGGCGAGTTACTTCCCTGCGTTGGATTTAAGTAATGGTGAATACGAATTGGGTCTTACGAATTTTGAAACGTACAACGCAATACCGGTTACTTCCACGAATAATAAATTCTACTTCGATAAAATAATCACGATTCCCGAAGGATTGTATGAATTGAATGCTATAAACAAGTATCTGAGAGCTGCTATTCGTTACATACGACGACGAACGCTTAATGATAAAGATAATAATGACGATGAGTACATATTCGACGACGACGGCGACGATAGTACTCATACAGAAGAGATACTGATTCTTCGAGTCAATAAGAATGCTATGAGAAGCGAGATCAAATGTGCGTACCAAATAAATTTTACGGCACCGAATAACATCGGTTCGTTATTAGGTTATTCAAAATCTCGCGTAATATAACCGAACAAGTGATACGCGTCTGACAAACCTGAATGAATGTAAACCTAAACATTATGAATGTAACTATAATTCGTATAGAATGCAACATTACTTCGGGTGCGTACAACAACGATAAACCAGCGCATACGATACACGAATTCGCGGTGAACGTTCCACCTGGATATAAATTGTTCGATACTCCCACATACGTCATTTATCTCCCAGTCGTCGCGAGAAACGTTACCGATATAACGATACGTATAGTGGATCAAAACGGACAATTGATAAACCTTCGTAGAGAAGAGATATCGATTCGACTTCATATACGACGCAGACGATAAAAAATATGCTCACGAACGGAAGATGCTCGTTCTGAACGAGTCGCATGATTGTAAGAATACATCCACCACAATCATACCGCAGATGTCACAATTATCATTGCTCACCGAACGATACGTTGGAAGAAAGCAGAGAGGAACGGAGGACAGATTGAACGCTGCGAACGTCGCATTTCTACGATTTCTGGGATTCGCCGTGAAAAATGAATCACGATATTCTAAATATAGCAGGTGAGTCCATCTTCGACGATCGTATCGTTAAGATCGAGACTCACACTTACAACCCATACGCTAACATCACATTCGGATACAGCGATGAAATACGAATACCTATACAACCAGGATCTGTACACGTTACCGTGTGAAAGTTTTCTCTAGTCGAGGGAAAATTTTCAACGAAAAAACGAGATGGAAACACATCCGAAGAACAGCTCCAAAACTATCGAATAATTGCGTCGCGTTCATGTTCGATGAAATTCGGTACGAATTAGACGATGTGGAAATCGATAGATTTAGAAACATTGGTATTACCAGTACGATCAAAAATTTCGTATCATTAACCACTAGCAAGAGTATAATGTTAGAAAATGCAGGATGGGACGGCACAGTGCACTTATTTCGCACACCGCTATACGAGGATTTCAACTTTTGCGTACTACTCAACACACTCTTAAGATTTTGCGAGGATTACAAACGCATAATAATAAACACGCGACACGAACTTATCCTGATATGTGCGCGTAACAATAACAATTGCGTTGTGGCGCACGAATCGACGGAACCTAAAATCACGCTATTGAAGATACAATGGAAAATGCCACATGTAGTGCTAAACGATGTCAATAAATTATCACTTTTGCGAACGTTGGAAGGTGGACGATATCTCAGCATGTGTTTCTGGGATCTGTACAAATTTCCTCTGCTTCAAAGCACAACGAAGCATTCGTGGGCTGTTAAAACAACATCGCAATTGGAAAAATCGATACATAATTTTTGCTTTAAACCAGAAAAAGAAATGTACCATCGCAAAATGGTTCGCAATTCGACGTATGTAATCTCACTAATATGAAACTTTTTTTAAATTCTGATTTTTATCCTTACGACGATATGAATTTAGATTTCGAACACAAGAAATACGCTATACTCTACTATATGTATGTAAAATTTCGAAAGATGTACTATGGTTACAACAATCGCGATGCTATTTTATCTATCAGGGAATTTCTTATATACGGTTCATTCGTAGTAATCGATTGTTCTCGCCAAAACGAATCGATAAAAAGTGCTACTGTGGATATTCGTATAGAATTCGAATGTAAGGAAAATATTCCACTGAACACCAACAGCTTATTGTCTTATTATTCACGATAAGGTACAATCCATTGTTATTCGCAAAATCGTATAATATTTTTTTTCAAGCTCTCTCCTTCTTTATCAAATTTCACACACTATCATATTGTAATGTAAAACACATAAAAAGTATGAAACGCGATTCATTACTATTGACAAAGCGTTTTGTCATGTCGTATATAAAAAAATCACGAAACGCGATTCATTACTCTTGACAAAGCGTTCGACACATCGTTTCTACTGCGTGTCGTATACTTGTGTTATATCGTGATGTCTCTTATGTTCATCATCATCATCACCATCATCGTCTTCGTTACGATTATTACGACGACAACGTCGATGGCAGCGACGAATCGTCAAAGCATAGATACTGAAATAATTATGTATCTACAAAAGTACGGCTACTTGAGTAACGCTGAAAACAATACGCAATTATGATTCGAAAAGGGAGAAATTAAACAGGCGATTTCGTTATTTCAAGAATATTATCAAATACAGGGTGATGGTACATTGAATAACTATATGTTGTATCAAATGCGTAAACAATGATGTGGTCTCCCGGACATTCTGCACTACGAGCAAAATACAGGTAGGAAGAAATGGGCGAAAACATATCTCACGTGGAACTTCCATTTAGCGGATGCGCATACCTTGAAAACTACCGCATTCGCGTTCTCGCTATGGGCAGCAAATTCGTCTTTATTGTTCCAACGTAAAACGTTAAATCCCGACATCTTAATATCTTATCGTAGTGGCACACACACGTACGCTGATCGTAAACGTAATGAAGAAATTTGCACTTCTTCGTTCGATGGACCTGGTGGAGTACTCGCTCACGCGTTCTATTCTTCAAACGTTGCCAATTACATCACTGAAATATACGTAGTGCAGAACCGTGACATATATATCTAACCGAAAAATCTGCTAGTAAGGACTATCTGCTTAACACATTAACACATGAAATTGGACACGCATTAGGATTAACATACAGTTCGCGTGAAGATTCCATAATGTTCGCATTTGTCACTGCTAATAATAATAATAAAATCGTTAAACTCAACGTAGAGGACATTTTAGCCATTCAACAACTGAATTAAAAATCCAAAACTAACAACAACTACACAACCACCAACGTCAACAATTACCGAAATTACAACAAATAAACCCGAGTACGTAGATCTCTGTACTTTACAATATGTGGATACGGTGTTGGTATTACGTCATCGAATATTCGTCACGTATCAACGCTACGTATAGTCGATAAATATACAAATATATGATATAAAATACGATGGACCACACATACTAAACAGCTACATGAATTTCCTTCCGGATAATTTCTCCTTATCAGCCGCATATCAAAGGCCTTTGGGTGAACTAGTATTGTTTGTAAATAATATAGTTTACATGGTCGAGTATCCTAGTTTCAAATTGAAAGAAGGTTGGCCAAAACTCTCGAGCCTAGGATTTCCCCCGAACGCTTTGATCGATACCGTAGTAAATACTAACAGAGAACAAACTTATGCAATCTTCAATAATAACGATGTAGGGCAGATAGACGAATGTAGTATGAGTGTTCGCTCGTATCAATCGTTACAAGCGGTATTCCCAGGAATACCGTCAGCTCCGACCTTGACCTTCCGATATATGAATGATAACCTGCACTTTGCCAAAAAACAACAATTTTACAAATTTAACGAGTTCACGAGAATCGTAACAGAAGCTGGTAAATTTAATATAAACGTACTCAACGTCGAATGTTCGAGAGACGGATTATTATAACAAATGTAGAATATCTTAGGTCGACTAATTCAATCGAGTAATACATATTGACAAAACACAACGAGAAATAAGACGAAGAAGGAGGAAAAGGAAAGGATGGAAGGACATATATAATAAATACTATAATAGTTTTAAACGATCAGTATAAAAGGAACAATCATTCTGATAACATCGTTTGTACGCACTTTCCAAGCTTTTCGATCGTAAGGACGATACTGCGAAAAAAATACACAAAAATGCTCTCAACAACGCGGATATCGAAAATTATCTCATGGAACAGAACGATCGTGATAAACGAAGCGCGAAGAAGAAGAAAACATTCGACGATTTAAATGGTGAAAATCCAGATAAAGAAAAATCCAGACAAATAAGTAGATATTTTTTTCTTTGCGTCTCTCCAGATAAAGAAAAATCCAGACAAATAAGTAGGTATTTTTTTCTTTGCGTCTCTTTTTCCATCTATTAATTTTTTTCTTTAATTACAGACATCAAATCATACATCATCCTATTGTACGCATTCTCCAGAGAAGATATCCGTTAACTGTAACTGGCTACAAATACTTGAATTGGTATCAATGTCAAACTCCTTTCTTACATATATATCATTTTGGGGGATTGCAACGGTAAAGAGATTCCGCTTTCACCGGACATCTGGAGACAGCTTCTCGAAAAACACGTCATTTTGTCCCTTTTACAGTACGAATAATACGAGGAATACGTTCGCCATCCCCAATGTACGTTGGAAATCTAACGTTACGCTTCGGACGAATCAATAATCTACCAATACTGCGTCTAGAAACAAGTACAGCTCGTCTACCCATGTCGAAAAGAACTGTACTTAATATATTTAATCTTGAATACTGTGTAAATCGTCTCATTTCCTCCTTAACCGCAATGATCGATAACGTCGACAAAAAATTTTCGCGACTTCTCGCTATCGCGTCCACTGTCACGAAATCTGCGAACATGCTGAAAAACGATGTATGATAACGAATCCTTCGCAACGGCATACTTGATTGCGAGTTGATCGCTTTGGTTTTCGGAGAACATTAATTGTGTATGTCATTTAACACTAATAATAAAACTATACTTTTAAAATATAAAAAGTTTTTCATATATCACTACCTATATATATATATATATATCTTTAAATAAAGGAAAAAAAGAAAACTCACGCTAACGCAAACTTTAAGGAAAAAAGTGGCAAAAGGAAAAAGGAAATGAGTATGGAATCATATGATATATATAGTTATCACTCGCGCTGAACGAGCGAGAGCGAGCGACGTTGGTGCGAGCGAGCGTTAGTGCGAGTGCGAACGAGCGAACGAGCGTTAGTGCGAGCGAGAACGAGCGTCGGTGCGAGTGCGAGCGATAGCGAGTGAATGTGCGTGCGAGCTAATGGCGTCGAGCGAACGGCGTTGGTACAAGCGAGACAGCGCGTGCGACAGTGCACGCGGGAAAAAAACGCGTGAACTCCCTCAATCACTCGTCTGCTCTCGAGCTCGCAAGATCGTCGTCACGTCGTGACGTCACGAGCTCACACACACATGCGCTCATGGGGACAGGGGCCGGGGAGGAAAACTACGAGAGGTGGTGGGAGGAAAAAGCAGCTCGCTCATTGGCTGTCCCCCCGCATCACAATATCCATCACGACAAGTTTTCCCCCCGGCCCCTCGCCCCGCGGGTTCCACCATGGTTTCATATATACATAGCTTTCCTATTTGTAACTCGTGCCGCGACCATGAAACTCTCAAGATATTGCGGTACCAAAGGACGCTCAGAAAGTACATCACAACTATCCAAAAACGATTTGAATATCTATGATATAATTTGTTGTATGAAAACCTAAAAGGTATAGTTTCATATACGGCTTCTATCTCAAAGTTTGACATAAAACAATAAGTCAATGTTAATATATATTAATTCCAAGCAATTATCATTGAAACCGTAAGATATATAAAACCATATTTTCCCGTAATTTTAAATAGCATTATTGCATTTGCTGTTCCAAAATTTTTGAAAACAGTGTATTTATACTTTCCGACACGATAAATGCAACATAAATCATAGTAAATACAAGTTTTTTCGCAACTGAAAGTCACCATATCAGTAAATTGATGCACTAAGCTTTAATTTTTTTTGTTAGTATGGCTCTCCAAAACTATATAAGTTTTCGATTTAAATGGAAAATATAAAAATATTGTTTACAATTATAATTTATTGATAAGGAGTTCTTTATGCCTATCTGCTTTACCTCAATCAATAATTGAAAAGGATGTTAAAACTTTCAATTTATGAGTGGACAATTTCAGATCGATTTTATGAAAGCTCGACTAATCACACTCGGTTCATCATTCAGTTATATGTACAACTTCGATTAAGCCGGCGAAATAGATTATTTTTACACAGAACGGTTAGTAATAATAGTAGCAATATAATTATACTAATATTAGGTCATTTAAAAAGTATCCGTGGTTTTTTGTTTAATTTTTGAATGAAAAAACCGCGGATACTTTTTAAATGACCTAATATAAAATTTCGTAGTTTACATCGGTATTATAACACAAGTAGCTGTTATTCTAATACCGAAGAATATAAACATATAAAATAGGATTTAAGGGGTCGTATATAAAGACCGTAAATACCGCTTGTATTGCCAACCTTTTGGCTACGCCAAAGCTTATAATCCAACCAAAAAATTTTATAATTATTACATCAGTAAGATGAAGGAGAAAGCTCACGAAATCAGAGGGTTTCAGAGGCATTAGAGGTAGAACCTCTGAAACCGATAAATTCACTTAGAGTATGATGAAATCTATCGCTCAGTATCAAATTCCACTTTCATATCGGCGAAAATTGAAAAAAATCATATATGAAGTTTTACGTAATGACGATGCGATGGCGGGAGAGATAGAGAGCGAGACAGTGAGAGTGGAGGGGGAAAACCGCTGACGTGCCCGTCGGACACTGTGGTCTCTGTAACTCTGCTGTTCGCATGGGATGACGAACACGAAGGATAAAACAGGTCCTTCTGTCCTGAAAGAATGCTAAAAACAAGAATCCTTATGAAGACTGAATGCTAAAAACAAGAGTCTTGATGAAGGTGAAAGGACTGTTGGGAGTCCTTTCTGACTCTTCGGAAATGTCCTTGAGTCATGTTGTTGGGCTTTCGAGGAGGTGAAAAAATAAGAATGTTGCCTGGGCCATTCGACGACCTCCTTATATGTATACATATACCCGCCTTGCGGGATCTCTCAAACGAGGAGCAACTTGTAACGTTGCAAGTGTTAGTTGCGGCGCATGAGTCAGTTTTATTTTTCCGGTTTTTCTTTCTCTCTCTCTGATGTCATGGCGTTCTGCGTTCGGACCTTTTGTAATTCTCAATGACAGATTTTAAGTTAGTCCTCGATAAGATTCATCATCACTTTATTTTCATTGCGAGATCGGCATCGATTACTGCTCATGTCGTTAGGTAATTGTCCGCGCCGTCAGATAAACGCTTATATCGTAGATTTTTTCGTTTCTCGTACTGCTACTACAAATTTTATCATACTCTAAATGAATTTATCGGTTTCAGAAGTTCCACCTTTAGGGCAGAAACCTTCCGGTTTCTAATCTAGTAAAGCGATACCGACATCCAAGCTGTCGTATATATAACGTATTATGCCTCTACCCTTTTGATCTGTACGTTCCAAATCGAAATTTCATTTAAATTTATACTAAATCGCCTTATGGCTTATGGAATTAGCGATGATGTCAATAGAAAGAGAGACACCACATGAGACTAGTTTTTCCAATGTGATCAACAACTTTGCTTCAGCAAAAGCGAGAAAAGTTTGTTTTTAAGATTATTATTTTATCTTCAAAGGTATTGTAAAATGTTTTATTATAAAAGATTTTTTTACAAATTTTATCATAAAACATAAAAATTTTATGTTATTTTATGTTTACATTATATATTTGAAATAAAATAATTTTTATTATTTGAAATAAATTATTTCATTTCCAATTTTTCAAGAATCAGTCTCGCATTTTTATACACCAGGCCCGCTTTAACCGAATAAAATTAGTCGCGATGTCGTAAATCATCTTTGAAATGGCATCCCTGGCCGAAGATCGCTGAGCGACCGAGATTGCCAAAAAAGCATTTTCGGTTACTTGAAACAAGCGACTAGTGAAGACGGAGCTCGCTATCTCGTTCACTCTCGGCGTACCGAAGACGAGCGCACGAACATAAACTCGTTCTTGAGTGCGTGGCTACTGATTCCGCCAGACCGCCGTCTGATTCTGTGTCGCTACCGTTAACGCAGAGTTCTTAGCTGAGTATTCAGGAGCCTTAGCTCGGATCCTCATACAGGCAACAGCGCTTTGACACTGTTACGGGAGGTTCGGCCTGTCCTCCAGGTTCGAACTAACCCGAAACTACAAGGTTGGAATAAAACTGGCAGTTCAAGCATCGCGGGTTCGCGAGAGGGCTCTCGATCGGACTTGTTCAATAAATTGATTGGTTAAAGGCGTGCTCTGGATATCCGGATTATAGGATTCCTAATCATTCCACGCTTGTTCTCTCGTTCTCCCTAGATAACCGATGAATCCTTCTAAAACTTCGGGGCAATCAATACAATTTGCGACAGAATGCCGAGTGACTGTAGTTAGTATAGAGCATACACTATAGGATTCGAAGAGTTCAGGGTAACCCATGAAATGAATGTAATGACAAGACCCCTTGATAATCTTCTTTTCGTTTTCCGACACGGAAGTGTAGCACTCAGGGCATTTGCCGTTTTCCCTATGCTGAAAGAATAATAAAGATACGCAGCATGTACTATGTAAAGTACGGACTAACCGCTAGAATTCGAGCGTCGATGGATTCACGTGAACGCGGGTGTGTGGGACACATGCTGGGTGCGATCTATCAGCAACAGATTTCAATTACTGAAATGTAGAAAGAAGTTTGCTTACTTTCCGATGCCCGGTTAATGTTTTCTAGTGTTCCCGAATGCCAGAAGAAAGAAGTGGTCAGGGAGGAAGGCTTCTGTAGCTTCGAAGATGAACCAATTGTCAATTCAGACACACCAATGGATTGCTTCCTCACTGTTGTTAATGTTTAGCAACGACCGATGTATTGAAAATGTTAAAGCTAGCGAGAAGTATATTCACTAAGTTTACACTTGAGTTAAAATTCATTAGGTATATATTTAACAATGATTCACATTAGTACATTGGTTAATGGCGTGATGATTAATTCTTACGCGAAAGTAGACTTACAATAAGTCAAGTAAGAGCGTGGTCGACCAGCGTGGTGTTGCACAATTTTATATTATTAGCTTGAGATAGGTTCAAATAGCTTTATGATATATTTAAACCTTTCTGCTTCAATTATGCTTGTCCTTGACGCAGTGTTAAGCCAGGATTCCGCGAAAACAGATTCACTATTTTTTATTGTCTTTTTTATCCACTTTGCATATCGATCCACGTTCCGGTAAATCATCGATATTTTTTGCTACATTATATCGCTGCACCCACTTCTGTACGAATGATTTCGACTTTTTCATACATTTAGCAGCCGCTAATTGTGACATTTTTGGGTGAGTGCAGAGGAACCCAGCTTCATAGCGTTCTGCGTATTTGGTACTCATAGCTCTTAATGTGATTCTCTTAAGAAAGTTTATTGACAACTGAATCATCCTTGATAGTGCATCAAGGACAAAAGTGCCCTCTATGGATTTATGATAGATATAGGTTTATTAGCTTTGAGCAAGACCGATCACGATCTTACATGACTTATTATTGTATCTCCAAATTAAGTTGAATTATTACGAATTAAAATTTAGATCTTATGATTACGTCTAGAATTAGAAATGAAATTAGATTTTATGATTACTTCTAAAATTAGAAATGGAATTAGTACTTAGAAAAAGAATTATGTTCACACGCGGAGCTTAAACTTAAAGTGGCGGACAAGCGAATAGGAGCCTGAATTTTGAGCGCGCCCATTCTATACGACGCGTATCGCTACTCTCTGTCTTCCCTTCTGAGTTTACGCCCCTCGGGGGCGTTACTAAAGTTCCCCTCCATTGACCGCGCCGATCCTGATCTTAATGCAGTTCAGTGTAGCGACAAAAAGCGGGCCTCTGATTGGAGAAGAGATATAGGTGGGGGAGACGTCTTGGAAGGGTGAAGGGTATATAAGCGTTGTTGAAGTGATTTTTGCTTTGTCGTTGTCGACATCAGCGGCGGCGAACAGCCTCGTCGACGATGACGATGACGGCCCCCTACTAACTCCATTAAAGTCTTAAGCAGAGATGTCAATTTCTTCCAATAGTGTAACTCGTGCCGTGAGACTCTCTAGATATTGTGGTACCGAAGGACGCTCAGAAAGGGTACATCACAACTATCCAAAAACGACTTGAATATCTATAAAATAATTTGTTGCATAAAAATCTAAAAGGTATAGTTTTATATCCGGCTTCTATCTCAAAGTTTAACATAAAACAACAACTTAATGTTAATTTATATTAATTCCAAGCAATTATCATTGAAACCGTAAGATATGTAAAACCATATTCCCGTAATTTTAATTAGCATTTGCTGTTTAAAAATTCTTGAAAACGGTGTGTATTTATATTTTCTGACACGGTAAATGCAAGTAAATCATAGTAAAAAAGTTTTTTCGCCACTGAAAGTCACCATATCACTAAATTGATGCACGAAGCTTTTTTGTGTTAGTACGGCTCTCCAAAACTAAGTTTTCGATTTAAATGGAAAATATAAAAATATTGTTTACAATTATAATTTATTGATAAGCAGTTCTTTTTGTCTATCAGTTTTACCTCAATCATAATTGAAGAGGATGGTAAAACTTTCAATTTATGAGTGGACAATTTCAGATCGATTTTATGAAAGCTCGATTACTCACACTTGGTTCATCATTCAGTTATACGAGGGGTGTTCAAAAAGTAAGTTTCCCTGCTCCGGGAAAAAAGTAAAACACAATTTTTAGGTTAAAGTAACATATGTATTTATTGTTTGACTTATAAACTATTTTTCTACATAGTCCCCTTGGACTTGAATACATTTTTTATATCTGTTCTGAAGCTTTGACAAACCTAGTTTATAAAAATCCGTGCCCTGTTTTTTAAAGAATAATTTAACAAAGTCTTTCACTTCATCATTTGAATTGAAGTGATGGCCACCCAAACTTTCCTTTAACTTAGGAAAAAGATAAAAGTCACTTCAAAAGTTCAATTCAAATGATGAAGTGAAAGACTTTGTTAAATTATTCTTTAAAAAACAGGGCACGGATTTTTATAAACTAGGTTTGTCAAAGCTTCAGAACAGATATAAAACATGTATTCAAGTCCAAGGGGATTATGTAGAAAAATAGTTTATAAGTCAAACAATAAATACATATGTTACTTTAACCTAAAAATTGTGTTTTGCTTTTTTCCCGGAGCAGGGAAACTTACTTTTTGAACACCCCTCGTATGTACATATACAACTTCGATTAAGCCGGCGAAATAGATTACCTTTCAATAACACGTTTAGTAATAATAGTAGCAATATAACTAATTATACTAATATAAAATGTCGTAAATGGTAGTTTACATCGGTATTATAACATAAGTAGCTGTTACTCTAATAGCGAAGAATATAAACATATAAAACAGGTTTTAAGAGGCCGTATAAAAACATAAAGACCGCTTGTATTGCCAACTTTTTGGCTACGCCAAAGCTTATAATCCAACCAAAGAATTATACAATTATTTCTATTATATCAGTAAATGAAGGAGAGAGCTCACGAAATCAGAGGGTTTCAGAAGCCCTAGAGGTAGAACCTCTGAGAAACCGATAAATTCACTTAGAATATGATGAAATCTATCACCCAGTATCAAATTCCACTTTTATATCGGCGAAAATTGAAAAAATCATATATGAAGTTTTACGTAATGACGATGCGATGGTGGGAGAAGTAGAGAGCGAGGCAATGAGAGTGGAGGGGGAAAACCGCTGACGTGCCCGTCGGACACTATGGTCTCTGTAACTCTGCTGTTCGCATGGGATGATGAACACGAAGGAGAATGATAAAACAAGTCCTCCTGTCCTGAAAGAATACTAAAAACAAGAATCTTTATGAAGACTGAATGCTAAAAACAAGAGTCCTGATGAAGGTGAAAGGACTGCTAGGAGTCCTTTCTGACTCTTCGGAAATGTCCTTGAGTCATGTTGTTGGGCTTTCGAGCAGGAGAAAAAATAAGAATGTTGCCCGGTCGCCATTTGACGACCTCCTTATATATATATACACATATACCCGCCTTGCGGGATCTCAAACGGGGAGTAACTTGTAGCGTTGCAAGTGTTAGTTGCGGCGCTCGAGTCAATTCTATTTTTCCGGTTTTTCTTTCTTTCTCTCTGATGTCATGGCGTTCTGCGTTCGGACTTTTTGTAATTCTCAACGACAGATTTTAAGTTAGTCCTCGATAAGATTAATCATCATTTATTTTCATTGCGAGATCGGCATCGATTACTGCTCATGTCGTTAGGTAATTGTTCGCGCCGTCAGATAAACGCTTATATCGTAGATTTTTTCGTTTCTCATACTCCTACTACAGATTTCATCATACTCTAAATGAATTTATCGATTTCAGAAGTTCCATCTCTAGGGCAGAAACCTTCTGGTTTCTAATCTAGTAAAGCGATGCCGACATCCAAGCTGTCGTATATATAACGCATGCCTCTACCCTTTCGATCTGTACGTTCCAAATCGAAATTTCATTTAAGTTTATATTAAACCGTCTTATGGCTTGTGGGACTAGCTATGATGTCAATAGAAAGAGAGATACCACATGATGACTAGTTTTTCCAATGTGATCAACGACTTTGCTTCAGCAAAAGCGAGAAAAGTTTGTTTTTAATATTATTATATTATTTTCAAAGGTTTTATTATGAAATGTTTTATTATAAAAGATTTTATTACAAATTTTATTATAAAACATAAAATTTTTATGAAGATTTACCGCAAAGCAACGATTAAAATTTGAATTCAAAGATAATGTACCCCCGAATACAACCGTCCATTGCCTTATCATGCATGACCGCGTAATCGAATATTAGACCAGTGCAGTTAGCTCGAAAAGACATGGAAATGGTGAAAAATTAAGAACAGGTCGCCGCTAGATGGACTCGGTAAAAAATAATGAGACGAATGATATATCCAAAATTCAAGCATTTTGTAGTGGGGGAAGGGGGTTGTGGGGGGGTTTTTAGGGGGTAAGAGTGGTTTTTCGCTATTTCCGGCGAAACTATGCCTCCGATCGGAAAATGTTGTGTGGCAATGTTGTAGATATTGAAAAGATCTGCAACTTTTGTATATATAATTTTTGCACATAACCTCAAAATTTTCGAGATAAATTGAAAAAACCGGTTTTTTCGTTTTTATTTTTTTTCTTGTACAAAAAACATTTTTTTTTCACCATATTTGATGGAAACGTACCTTTTTATGGTCCAAACAAGCTGTAATTTTTCGGAATAAAAATATTCATTTTTTCGATGTATATTAATTGAAAACAAAAAAAATACACCCAAATTCAACCGAAATATCTCAAGTCAAAATTTAAGATTTTTTAATGTTTTAGGTGGGAAAATTACTCGTTGGAATGTCTACTTTAAGATAGTATTCACGAAAATATACATTCCCTTGCATAATTTGCCGCAAATTGCGAAAAAACAAAAAAACGTTTTTTCGAAAAGTCTTTTTTCAATAATTGGTTAAAATATTATATTATAGTTCAATTATTTTTTTATGCGCTATTTTATACATTTTTATACATTAACTGTAGCATAACTGTTATTTGTAATGTCACTTGAACATAATAAATTACATGTAGTAATCATTCTTTACTGTATGAAATCATTTGAAACTTCATAAATAACACATTTTCGTCCGTTTTCACAATACCCCATTCCTCAATAATTTATAATAATATTAGTAATGAAATGAAACATTTTATTTTAAATTTTTCAATGATTTTGACCATAAATTTTATCGATTAATAGCATATTTTAACCAATTATTGAAAAAAGACTTTTCGAAAAATGTTTTTTTGTTTTTTTGCAATTTCCGGCAAATTATGCAAGGGAATGTATATTTTCGTGAATACTATCTTAAAGTGGACATTCCAACGAGTAATTTTCCCACCTAAAACATTAAAAAATCTTAAATTTTGACTTGAGATTTTTCGGTTGAATTTGAGTGTATTTTTTTTGTTTTCAATTAATATACATCGAAAAAATGAATATTTTTATTCCGAAAAATTACAGCTTGTTTGGACCATAAAAAGGTACGTTTCCATCAAATATGGTGAAAAAAAAATGTTTTTTGTACAAGAAAAAAAATAAAAACGAAAAAACCGGTTTTTTCAATTTATCTCGAAAATTTTGAGGTTATGTGCAAAAATTATATATACAAAAGTTGCAGATCTTTTCAATATCTACAACATTGCCACACAACATTTTCCGATCGGAGGCATAGTTTCGCCGGAAATAGCGAAAAACCACTCTTACCCCCTAAAAACCCCCCCACAACCCCCTTCCCCCACTACAAAATGCTTGAATTTTGGATATATCATTCGTCTCATTATTTTTTACCGATTACACCTAGTGGCGACCTGTTCTTAATTTTTCACCTACATTATGCTATCTGCACTGGTCTATATAGCCTAATGTCAAATGTAGGACGCAAGATTACGTAAATTATTATCACCAAAAAATAGCCTCCCCCTCTTTTTAATATATGTGATAAAATTCAAGATTTTTTGTGATCAAGCGCAGTCTCAAAAAGTTGTTCACCATGACTATACCAACGTTTGTCGATATCTGCAAGGATTTATCTTTGGAAAGAAATTTGTCGTGAAAGAAGCGGCGGTGTTGAGAATAGGAACCATTCTCTCTCATTATTTTTATTTGTCCCATGCCATGGAATTTCTTGACAAAGTCAGAAAAGTATTGCGCTTCCTGGCTGAGTGCTTATCATCATGGATTGCAATGGGAAAACAGGATGATCCCGTATAGCATGGCTTGATTACAATGACTGTAATTGATGCGGAAGAGAGTGACGACAATGAAGTTCTTATATACGTTAAAGGACGTGAAAAACACGAATGGCTGACTGATATACGATAGCGACGATTCGACAATTAAAACTCTGGATGCTGATTATGAAGATATAGATTCTTTACGAAATCTTGATATTATTAACTGTATGATATGGAAAACATGTAAAAATTGTGCGTTACAAAATGGATTTAAAATGTACAACTGGTGGTCGCAACATCAAAAAAACATATATCAAGTTTAAAAAGTATGAAATTTGTTTTAAACGCATTTTGATTTCTTTCCCCTATCCTATAATTAAGAATCTATCAATAATGATAGTTGTTCAATAATATGTATATAGTTTAATAAGTGTTCGATAGTTACTCAATAACAGTTAATAATGATTCGGTAATTAGAAACGCTTGGTGATTTGTGTATTACTAAACATTTTATCAGTTATTAAATTAAAATTATTGCCGAGTCATATTATTAAAAAATCGTAAAAAACAAATTTCTATTTAATAAAATCGTGTGCAAAAGAAGAAAAGAAAACAGAGCGCAACGGGAAGAAGAGAGAGCGCAAATAACAAGTACAAGTACAACTGCAACAGGTGGAAGAGAGAAAACTGCATCCTACAATGGGTAGGAGAAAGAGAGAATAATAAGTTAAAGAGAGAACGTAACAGATGAAAGGGAGAAGGAATAAACCCCTCTTCCCCTCTAACACGGACTCCTGGTGACACGCTTTCCCTCTCTCGGACCCAGTGTCTGTGAGGCACTTCCCCCTCCCTAACTCCCACACACACACACACACACACACACACACACACACACACACACACACACACACACACGCACGCACACGCACACGCACACACACACACACACACGCACGCACACGCACACGCACACACACACACACACACACGCGCACACACACACACACACACACACACACACACACACACACACACACACACGCACGCACGCACGCGCGCGCGCACATACAGAGATCGTATATGTATACGCACTAACACATAGTGAGCTAGAATCCCTATACTTATCCTACTGTAATCACTTCAACATTGTCTAGACTCTGTTATAGGAACTCTAGTGTATGTTCTAGTCTATGCTCTGGAGCTTTGATGATCCAGTCAGAGGAAACCGAGTCACATGATGCAGTTTGTCATCAATGATGCATATTTGGCCTTGTGCAACTCAGAAAATCAGTCTCTCCATTTTTGTTCTATTAATTGACGTAACGTTCAGCTAATAGAGAGCAGCGTCAATTAGTGGAGCAGAAGTGTTGGGGCTGATTCTCTGAATTGTACGGGGTCAATGCATGATTGTTTACCACTCTCTCCCTGTAAGGCTCTCTATCGAAGCAAGAATACCGCACAATTTATCATATCAAGTACAGCAAAAATCGAGTGTAGTCTGCCGTCACGATTAAGCAAAACGCAGCATGTACGAGATTTGATAAGTAACTTAATTTGATATTAAAGACCACAGTTTGAGTTTTGTAGCGTAGTTTATTTTTCGAAATAGTTCTCTCAAAGTTGAATGCACTTACTCCAATGTTTCTCCAGATTCGCGATTCCTTCGCGGAAGTGGGTTTCTTCGAAGCCTTGAAAATACTCGTTTATTTCCTGTATGACCTCTTTATTTGACTCAAATTTTTGTCCAGCCAGGAAAGTCTTGAATTTCGGGAACAGATGGTAATCCAAAGGCGCTAGATCGGGTGAATAGGCTGGACGCGGAAGCAATTCAAATCGTAATTCGGTTAAATTTTGCTTAACGAAACGGCTTGAATGCGCCGGTGTGTTGTTATGATGGAACAACACTTTTTTTTCCACCCCATTTTCCACACCATTTTCGGATCCGTTGCTCCGCGATCACTGCCTTTAATCGGTCCAAAAGCGATTTTTCGATGCTTGTTTTACCACGCTTGAATTCATTTATACAAAGACTAGCGATTTCATAGGAATGGCCTGAGTCACCCAATGTAAATAAAATTCTCTCGTGAATTTTTTTCTGTTTTCTCTTCTAGAAAAAAGAATTGAATTACATCACGAATTTTAATTTTGTCCATTTTTCTCTGTCATTTGAAATACTCCTGTTGAAGCAACTGCTAAACAACAAATTATTCTTTGTTCCGAATGATTTGTAACCATAGAATATTTATCCATAGGAAGAAAACTTTATAACTATATATACAGATGTCGCTGTCACTCTCTATTAATATACAAAACAAATTATTTATCATATCACCCTCGTATATCTCGCAAAATCGTCAGAAATCGAATTTATTTGTTTGCTCGGCAAAACATAGCAAAAATAGAGCATATATTGCTATCTCTAAAAGTAATCGCAGAAACATGGCACGAAAATATTATATTATCGGACTGTAGTTCTTCCGTTTGCCACTATGCGACGTATCCATCATTTGGATCTAAAGTCATTAGATTAATAAAGTACCGCTTGAGAAGAACAGCGTCCATTTAACCACGTTCCATTTGACCACCGGCTTAATTGACCACGTTGCGATTGACCACGTTGCATTTGACCACGCAATGCAAATGACCTCGTTGCAGTTGATCACGAGTTGTAAATGATCACGTTGCGATTGACCACGAATTGCAAATGGCCATGTTTCAATTAACTACGAATTGCAAATGACCACGTTACGATTGACCATGAGTTGCAAATGACTACGTTGCATGTATCATGGTTAGGTTAGGGTTAGGTTATTATATACTCACGTGATTTACATCAATCGCAACATAGTCATTTGTAACGTGATCATTTGCAACTCGTGGTCATTTGCAACGTGGTCATTTGCAATTCGTAGTCAATTGAAACATGGCCAATCGCAACATGGCCAATCGCGACATGGGACGGTGGAAAAATGAAACATGGTCAAATGGGACACTTCCATGGTGGAAGGATTACATAGTGTGCTCAGTTTGCAAGCGTCTCTTTCTAAAATTAGCGCTTCTGTCGTTTCTCTGCTTCTCGTTCCGCGAGGCCTACAACTGTGAAATGCGAAACATGAGGCAGTATTCATACCTAGCAAACGAGAATGGATTAAAATGGATTGAAATTTTTTTCTATCCATTATGTATTTTAAATAGCGAATATTTTTTTTGGATTTAATTGGATTCAATTGGACACAATTGGATTGAAAAACTGCATTTATTCAAAATTTTGAATTGAATAGTATTCACAATGTGTGTGTTGTGCACAGAAAAAGCTAATATTATTTTTAGATTGAAAAGCATATGCTCCATGCAATTCCTATAAATGAATAAAAATGCATTCAAGATTGAAAAGCATTCATTTTAACATTCGTGAATCAATATTTCTGAAAATCTGAATCCCTTTTAATTTATTTCAATCCATTCTCGTTTGCTAGGTAGTCCGATTTTATTTTAAAACCATCTTAAATATGTCTTGAGATATTAATACAATAATACAGTCCTCGGATTGACTTACGACATCTTAAGATTGACTTAAGGCAGTCTTAAATGTAAGAATCGACTATTATTCGTATTCATAGTCAGGTTTTATTTAAGGCTTCCTTAAATTTATTTTTACTCTATGAATTATTTCATTGGCTGCTGAGCATCTAAAGATAAATTTAAAGAAGCCTTAAATATAAGATCTGACTATGAATACGGACATATGAATACCTGTTTCGCGTCATGAAGTTGGTACTGAATCTTTTCTTGCACGAGGAAAGATTCAGTACTAACTTCATGACGTAAAATAGGTCGGTATTCATAGTTGATTCTTACATTTAAGATTATCTTAAGTCAATCTTAAGATGTAATAAGTCAATTCGAAGACTGTATTAACATCTTAAAACATTATATTTAAGATGATTTTAAAATAAAAATAGACTATGAATACCGCCCCATGTTTCACGTTTCACGGTTAAATTGCGTACTTAGAGACGACGCGGAGCGAAAGTAGGAATGGGTTGGCTAAACCGAGCACACCATGTAATCCTTCTACCATGGACGCTCCCCTTAAGAGAAGCCATGCCGGATTTTTTTTTCCTATTATCGTCAAAATCGCTTGTACACTACCGCCAGTACATCCATTTTCAATTTTTGAATTACATGTCTACATACATTTTTTGACATTACCTATAAAATCGTATCATCGAAAGTAGATATTGTGTTTGTACTAAATCCACAGGGGCTATGTTTCAAAATTCGCTATCAATGCTGAAAATGTATAGTATACGTGACGTAAATTATAGATTTTCAGTGCTAGTAGTGAATTTTGGAACACATTCATAGAAGCGTGCCGACTATCCCTTTTATGGATTGTCGGCACTCTTCTATCCTGAGAATTTAGTACAGATACAAACCACATTTACTTTCAACGATACAATTTTATCAATAATGTCAGAAAATATGTATAATCACATAGTTTCCGAACTAAAAATGGATGTACTGGCGGTATGTATAGGTGATTTCGACGGTAACAGGAAAAAGGTCAACATGGTCTCTCTCAGATTTCTCTCTGATACCGCAAACTCATCTCCATTTTGACGTGAAATGCGGCTATTTAAAATTTATGTATTTGTATATACATTCTTTATTTGGGAAAATAAAGCCATCAATACGTAAATCAGTGCTCGGAATTAGTTGCACGTTTCGGGCCGATTTCTAAAATGTCGCCTACTTTTCCCCCACTGCCCTGTTAAAAATTTTTGTAAGTTTTTTGTACCAGATCTTAGAAAAGTTGTATGTAATTAATCAAGATTACTAAATGAACGCATATGATCATATAAGAATCTTATATAATTGTATTATACATGAATCTCACTAGTAATCTTTAATGACCTTAGAAATCTGGAATGAATCGTATGTACACGACGATTTATATCGCAATGAAAAGATCTTACCTTAGCCTTATAAGAAACTTTTAAAAAATACTTTCTTTACAGGATCATCTGAAAATATAATATTAATTATATATGATATAATATTAATTATATATTCTGAAGTGTTTTATAAAAGATCATTTATCAGTCTTAAGAGACATAGTTACGGAATATTTTATTTTCCAAGATACAAGAATCTGGCATAAATTGTACACGACGATTTATATCTCAATGAAAAGATTTTAATTGCTTAGCCTAACAAGATACTTTTAAGAAATAATTTTTTTACATGATCGCTCCAAAATAATAAAGATATCGATCATCCCAATAAACGAAATGGAATTATTGAATGAACAGAAACTGGATTGAATATATGAAATGAAAAAGAATAAAAAAAAATTAAAAAATTTGTTAGAATACAGGAGGATGACTGAATAAAAGATCGAAACGTATATTATCACCATCTTAATAAATTGATAAATTATTATTTTGCTATAATAACTGGCGTAGGCCAGTTTATGCTCCTTTCTCAAATTAAGTTTGATTTAATCCGTCATTTAATTTGTATAAGAAGCCGTTATTCAATTTGCGTAAAAAGAATAATATTAATTTTTAGCCAAAATGAAATCTTTTAAATCCCATTCAATGATCCTTATTTGTCCCATTCCATATTATTTACTGAAATACGAGCAATAAATTACACAAAATTCCAATAGTATTTTTGTAATATTTTTATGACATATTCTAGGGCATCTATCATGGAACAAGTCGGAATGGATTCCAATAGGAATTATTCAATTCTCTAGATTTCTATTAAGTTTTCTAGGGAAAACGGAATAATTCCAATCGGAATTCATTCCAACTTGATCATGATAGATTCCACGATAGGTACCCAGTTATATTCTTGCAAGATTCATGTTACTTGGGCTCAAGATTCATGTAACTGTGAACATCCCAAGCAGAACAACAAGTCACGATAACGTCAAAATGACATTAATTTTTTAATGATCATTTTGGAGTCATTTTGACATCATTTCGATATCAACTTGTTGTTGCTTGAGATGCTTATAAAATTCATATAACATATGGATGTAGGATTCATGCAAGGTTCTTGATTTATTTACAGATACCGTATGCGATATATTCTTATACAATCTTGTATGTTTCTGTTCAAAATTCATATGTAAACATTTTCTTGGAAGATCAGTAGAGTACCTCTCAACACTCGACGGCCGAGCCGCGGACGTGTATCTCACGAGCGTCGTGCTATAAGAAATATGCTGCGACTATATCTTCTAGTAAATTATTGTTAAAATTCCTTCGCAGGTACGGTCGCAGCATATTTTTTATATTATGTGCTGAAATACACGTTCGCGCGCGATCCAATGACTCAGCCGTCGAGCATTGAGCGGTAATGGGGGAAAAGTATAGGCAGTGCCATGATTGACATAGGGTACGTTCGAGGAAACAATATTCGCGCTATTTAGCGCTACAAACTGTTCACGGAGCTGCAGATAGCGCTAACACGATCATGACATCACTAATGGTAGCGTGTTACGTCACAACTGCGCGCTATCAACGCTATTCCTTCCGAGATAGTGTATTGGTAGCATTAGCGTTTACAGATCCGTGAACGACCCTAGCGTAGCGTTTAACATTCGTCAAAGTTAGATTAAATTTGAGAGGATTCTGTTCTCGAGTGGCACCAAATTTTTTTCTCTTAGAATTTCGTAGAGTAAACGTATGTACATAATGTGTGAATTTCAAATTTTATCATAATGAATGCAATCTCAATTTTAATCTCTGCTAATGGCTTGCCACTAGACTGGAGTGAACGTAATTCTTGCTTGTGTATCATCTTTAACTTTTCAAAGTTTCTGCAAAGTTCAATTTGTGTATTTTATTATAAATATGAAAGGTCAGAGGTATCTTGTTACTGGCAATTTTTAATTCCCGTGTACGGAAAAAAGTTACTATTGCGCGGCAGGTATTCCGCTGCAGATGCTTAAGGTCCTTATTAGATATGCTTCTTCTTCTGAAATCGACAACGGATGCTCAAGAGTTCTTCCTTTTATTTGATTAATTTACTTAGTGTAACTATTAATTTTTTGATCTAGTTTATATTGTTCACTTTGGCCCAACGCCAAACTATCATAAAGATTGCAATTAAGATTGCGTTTTGTTATTCACTACGAGAAAATTAAAAATTTACGTTACAAAATTTTAATTATAGGGAAAAGTTTGATGATTGAAAACAGAATCCCCTACATTAACTTAACCTCGACGAATATATCTTTCTGGTTAAACGCTATCAACGCTAGCATCGTGGAGCTTGCTAATACTATCGCACTATTGACTCCAAGAACAGCGTTGATAGCGTTTGCGTCCATAGCGCGAATAGTGTCTCCCCGAATGCACCCATAGTCCGCACCAGTGCGGTGGCGCTTTACTTTAAGTTGGTACTGTTGATTTTCCCTCTATATATGTACAGGCTATGAATTCATGTAACTGACTTGTAAGTCGATAATACGCTGTGCCATCGTACTCAGAATATATCACAGTTACTTAAGTTATCTTAATCATTTATCATATTCCTGAACGTGACATGGCAGTCTGTAGGTTGAGTGCCCTCAAGTAACACGATGCACAGTAATTATTAATAAGCAACTTATACGAGATAAAAAAAAACAAAAGGCACAAACAGGAAGTCCGCCATTACACGGCACGATAACAAGCACATTAGACAATGGAAATGACCAACTTCTAAAGTATTACAACCTGCATTACTATTCGAAGGAAATATCGCTGACAATTTGAAAAGACAATTAGAAGCAGAAATTTGAATTATATCTCATCGCCACGGGATTAGATACGCAACCAGAGACAAGGCAAGTAGCAGTTTTGCTTCATACTATAGATAAAGAAGCACTCGAGAAATTCAATACGTTTGGCCTTAGTGAGGAAGATAAGAAGAAGTTGTCGAAAGTCCTCGAAGATTCGAACGATATTGCACATCCAAAGCTAATGAGAGTGTGGATCGTCATATATTTTTCACTCGGACACAGCAACTGGGCGAGACGTTCGACTTATTCCTTACTGACTTAAAAAAGTTAAGTATACCATGTGGCTTCGATTCTCTTCGAGATGATTTAATCAAGAATCATATTATTAGTGGCCTTTTCAGGACGCTAACCTAAAAAATAGATTACTTTGTGAGGATGATCTTGATCTCGATAGATTTCTCATTAAAATTTGTAAAGATGCAGAATTGGTACAGAAACAGATCAAGACATTGGCTACGGAAACGAAGGTACATACAGTCAATGCTAAGCAGAATACGGCACAGATAGGCTTGTCGAGGCAACAGGAGAAAAAAAATAGACAATCAGGATTTCGGAGAAAAAATAACCATGTTAGCAAATTGTCACCAGCCCACACGACGCAGGATGTTACCATAGGTCAACAGATAACTACAAGGGCATGCTACAAGTGCAGTACTCGACACCTTCTGCATCAGTGTCCGGCATATCGTAAAACGTGCGCAAAATGTAAAAAACTAAATCATTTCACAAAGGTATGTAAGTCCATTGACAATAATGTAAAAAGCATAAAATTGAACAAAGATTGAGCAAAACGCATTACAAGTAAAGTCTCCTGAACATTTCTTTATATATTGGCTGTATCAATACTAAGCTTAGTGATGAATAGACAGAGAAATTACTAATCAATGATGACGAATTTCACTCTTGTGGTGAAATTAAATTCGGGAGTACAATGTAATGTACTGCCACTTAATATTTTCGATGAATTAAAACTTTCTCGTAATATTATATATAAATCGAATGCACGAAGTTAACGACATACGGCGGCAATCCGATTTTAGTAATTGGAAAATGTCTTATTAAGTGTAAAACCTCTAAGAAGTGTGAGTATTCAAATTGAATTTCAAGTGGCGAATGCGATAGCTCCTGCAGCATTAGGACTTCCTATTCTCATAAAATTGAATTTATTAAAAAGAATTGATACAGTCAATGTAACTAATAGCAATATAAAACAATTTGTTCAAGAATCGGGNNNNGGGGGGAGTGCATTTCCAACTATGAATATGATATTAAACTAAAACATAATACAGGTCATAGAACCGTGCAGAGGAGTTCTCCTTAGACTTAGACTACAACAAGAACTCCAAAAAATGGAAGATAAAGGAATTGTCGAGAAAGTACAAGAGCCTACTGATTGGATGAATACGCTCGTACCTAAACACTCGTAACTAAAAAAAACGGAGGTCTTAGAGTCTGTTTAGAGTCTGTTTAGATCCGCATTATTTAAACTAAACCATTCAAAGAGAATATTACTATATTCCGACATTTGAAGATTTATGTTCCAAAATGGCGGGAGCACGCGTGTTTAGTACTCTAGATGCGGATAGATCATTTTGACAAATTAAATTAACAGAAAATAGTTCTAACTTACAACTTTTAATATGGACTTTTGGTAGATATAAATTCTTTTTTCCATATGGAATTTCTTCTGCTCCAGAAATATTTCATAAGTGTTTCCAGGACATCTTTTCAAATATTGAAGGAGTGGAAGTGTATCTGGACAATATAATAATATATGGGAAAAATAAAACAGAGTATAATAAATGACTTATGGAGGTACTCATCCAAGCTCGACAGCGAGGTGTTAAATTTAATTTTACTAAATAAGCTTATCTAAAATTAAATACATGGGCCACGTTTTTTCTAGTGGGAGCATTAGCTCAGATTCAGATAAGGTAACCACTATTTTATCAGTGAAATAACCGTCTAATGTTAAAGAGAGAGAAACGTTTTTAGGTATGCTCACATATTTAAGGAAATTTATTCTAAACTTGTCACAGAAAACTATTGTATCAAGCTACGAAAATCTTACTAAAAAGAATTCTGTCTGGTTGTGGAATCAAAGTCGAGCAGACATTCGACAATCTCAAAAATAGTCTGATTATTGAACCGGTTTTGCAATATTTTGATACACGTAAACCAGTTGTTAGTGTAGACACGCTTCACAGTCTTGGTGCTGTGCTCCTTCAAAATTTACAATTTACCAGTTGAGTATGCACCGCGATCATTAACGATACTCAAAGAAATAATGCGCAAATTGAAAAAGAGGCTCTGGCAATTACATTTGCCTGTAACGTTTCCACTACTATATATATAGAGTCGACAAGTTGTCGTTGAGAGCGATCATAAATCGTTAGAAGCGATATTTGCGAAATCCTTGAATAAGTGTCCGACTAAGCTTCAGAGAATCAGGTTAATGTTACAACCTTATGACATTAAAGTGCAATATAACCGGGGAAAGAACTATACCTAGTTGATGCGTTATCACGAGCATATTTGAAAGATGAAAATTCACTCTTACACCAAAAAATATTAGCGCAAGTGTGAAAGATAGTCTACCCATAAGCGATCTACAATACAAATGTTTTTTACATAAAACATTGTACGACGCCAATCTACAGCTACTTAGGCAGTATATAGTAAAAGGATGGTCCATGGATAAACATTCAATACCAGATTTTATTAAAGTGACATATAAGGATGAACTGTCTATAATAGATAGTCTCATCTATAAAGGCATGCACTTAGTGGTTCCCTCAAGTCTTAAACAAGAAATGCTAAAAAGAATACATTATGATTACCTTGGCACAAGTATAAAGCGTGTTCGTGAGATATTATTTTGGCCTGATATGTCTAAACAGATTACTGACACTATACAAAATTGCGAGACTTGTTTACGTTACTAAAGAGCTCAGAAGAAAGAAACGTTTGTAGTCAGAGACACTCCGCAAGGTCCGTGGCAAATCATAGCCGTAGATCTATTTTATTAGGTGTATAACTTTGTTTCCGCCGTTTTTTTTTCCGAAATTCGAGGCTTTATTGTAAAAAACTTATACATTTATGATTCAAAGTATTGTCCATCGCTGGCCACTACTTTCTCCCATCTTTCGGGCAGCGTACGAATCTCGCATCTGGTCATCTTTTGAGGCGATCCACGAATCGATCCAATTTTTTACTTCTTCATAAGACCGGAAGTGCTGGTCAGTCAGGCCGTGTGCCATTGATCGAAACAAATGATCGAAACAAGTGGCAACGTCTGGAGAATACGGCGGGTGGGGTAGGACTTCCCATTTCAACGTTTCCAAGTATGTCTCGACCACTTTCGCAACATGGGATCAAGCATTGTCATGCTGCAAAATCACTTTATCGTGTCTCTCGTTGTATTGCGGCCGTTTGTCTTTGCTCGGCTCAAACGCATCAATTGCGTTCGATACTGATCGCCTGTGATTGTTTCAGTCAGTTTTAACAGCTCATAATACACTACGCAGAGCTGGTCTCACCAAATACAGAGCATGACCTTGGAGCCGTGAATATTCGGTTCGGCTATCGACGTGGAAGCATGGCCGGGAACTCCCCATGATTTTCTGCGCTTGGGGTTATCGTAATGAACCCATTTTTCGTCCCTAGTCACAATGCGATGCAGAAATCCCTTCCGTCTTTGTCTTTCAAGCAGCTGTTCACAAGCAAACAAACACCGTTCAACATCTCTCGGCTTCAACTCGTACGGCACCCAATTTCCTTGCTTCTGAATCATTCCCACGACTTTGAGGCGTTTTGAAATGGCTTGTTGAGTCACTCTCAATGATCGTGCCAATTCTTCTTGATTTTGGCACGAGTCTTGATCAAGTAATGTTTCCAATTCTGGATCTTCGAAAACCTTCTCTCTTCCACCGCTATGCCGGTCTTTGACGTCAAAATCACCGTTCTTGAAGCATTGAAACACTCACGACACGTTTTTTCACTAAAACTAACAGCGGCCTCACCATAAGTATTTGAGAGCATTCGATGAGCCTCAGCAGCAGATTTCTTCATATTAAAGCAGAAAATTAAAACCTCCCGCAAATGACGAGAATTTGGCTCGTAAACTGACATTTTCAATCGAGAATAACTTTATGATGCAGACACAAATCGACTAATGTTTCTATGGGGTTATGTTGACAGATGCCCAAGTTTATTGTATGACGTCTATGATCTATTTATTTCGACCACCACTTACCGCTAAAGCCATCTATAGGAAAACGGCGGAAGCAAAGTTGTACACCTAATACTATGTTGGCTGTAAGTATCTATTGGCTGTAGATTACTTTAGTAAGAATGTAGAAGTGGCAAAACTTTGTTACTTATCTAGTAGCACAGTTATCGCACATTTTAAGTCGATATTCGCAAGATTTAGCGTACTCAATTTGATATACTCGGATAACAGTTCGCAATTTCAAAGCTCGTATTTCAGAGAATTCGTATCCAAATAAAACTTTGAACACAAAACGTCAAGTCCAAGATATTCACAGTCGAATGGTTTAGCAGAACGGTTCATCGGTACAATCAAGCAGCTAATAAAAAAGTGTGAAAGTGATGAGAAATATATTTGATAATATTCTTGAGACTTCCAAGGGTGTTTTCTATATAAAGATTATGCGTTTCGCGGGTTTCATCCGTGTCCAGATCCATTCTTGGAATGCCAACGTTTCGTGAATCTTGTAGTCCACTTCATCAGGGCGAGGAGCAACCTGATACTGAGCTATTCCTCCGAATCATTCCTTTTTATATTACGCTACTTGTTGAAGTAGTAAGGGAAAAAGAAGAGAATTGTAAGGGGGAGGAAGGGGGGAATCGGTCAGTTTTCAATAACCGGGGGAATGGTTTTCCATATTTGATTTATATTGCAGCTCTATTTAGATTGTTAAGGTGTTTTTGTATCTCTATGGCTTCTCTATATTTCCTTGGAAAGTATAGAGTATGTAATGTTGACTATTGTGGTCGTTTTGTCAAACAGTATTTGATCCTGTTTCGAGGTCCTGTTTCGATGTTATGTTCTGATAATGCTGATTGTGTGACGTGTTTTAGCCTGACATCACGTTGATGTTCTTTTATCCGTAGGTTGACCATTCTCCCAGTTTCTCCAATGTATACTTACGCGCAGAAACAAGGTATTTTGTATACTCCTGCGGAGCTGGGTGAAGGTCTTTGATCTTTAGGATTTGTCCTATTTTTTTCAGTGGTTTGAAGATAGTTCGGATATTATGTTTGTTTAATATCCTGCCAATCCGATCTATTATTCCTTTGACATATTGGAGAATGGATAGGATTCTTTCGTCTGATTGTGTGTCAGAGACCGTTGTCTTATTTGCAAGTTTATTGATTGTTTTAATTATATCTTTTTTGTCGTGTTCGTTTTTCTGTAAGGCTAATTTTAAATGATTGAGTTCTGTCTGTAGATGTTCTTTGTCAGAGATGTTGAAAGCTTTATGTACAAGTGAATTGATTGCAGACTGTTTTTATGCTGGGTGATGGTGCGATTCTGCATGTAGGTATCTATCTGTGTGTTGATTTTCTATACTCTTGATGGTCTAAGGTACCATCAGCTTTCTTAGAGACAAGAACATCTAGGAAGGGGAGTTTTCCGTTTTCCTCTGTGTCTATAGTGAAGTGGATATTTGGATATTGATTGTTGAGGAAAATAAGGAATTTACGGAGTTCGGCTCTGCCGTGTCACCATATTACGAATGTGTCTACATAATTTAAATAATAAATATTAGTAATATACCCATATATCAATCAATTTATTATCATTATCATAAATAAAATAATAGGACAATAATAATATGTATAATAATTTGACTTATAAACAATAAAAACTTCTTTCCTAAACAATTTAATAGCATCACTAAAAGACTGTAATAAACCTCTCAACCCTAGTTTATTTGAACCTTTACGCTCTGATGTAGTGCCGTATGGACTGCGAAATCTGCGTGCCAAACCGGACAACAGGAGGTACAAGGAATCCCAAGAGGAAAATAGAAATGAGGTAAAATATTTTAGGACAGAAAATGAATCGCAATGGAGTCAGGAAAAAGGCTCACAAAAAAGATATATATCCAAAAATTTAGAAGATCTTGGTTAGACGAAAATATCTTTAAAGGTTGGCAGAGAATGACAATAAAGCTTGGTGTAAAATTCGTAATATTTCGCTTAAATGTTGTCGATATAGTTTCATGGCATGCCGAATCAGCTTCTCATATAGATAATGTAAATAGTGTTAATGTAGAAATTAATACCTCAGTTGAAGAAACTGTTTCACATTCCGACGAGGTAAAACGAATTGAAATTAAATTATCAGCTTTTTTCGCCGAGCAATATTTTTGTAGATCATCTGATACCGTTGTTGAAAAATATATGTGTACATCCCAAAGCTGTACAAAATGTTACACTGTCACGGATTAAATGCACACAAATAGTAAAAAATGTCATTGCGCAACGAAAAGTAAAAAAAATTGTCCAAAATTTAAAAACATCTAAATTTTCAGTTTTAATAGACGAGAGTACCGATATAAGTCACACAAAATTTTTGTGTATTCTCGTAAAATACGTTTCACCAGTAAATAAAAGAGTTGTTGAACTCAATTATTTGTGTTGTTATCTTTCAGTGCTACAAATTGTTCCGCGGGTAATTTATATAAACTTTTTAAAAAATATTTTTTAGATTATCAAAATCCCTTACAAAATCTTGTTAGAATGGCAAGTGGCAACGCGTCCGTCATGATTAGAAGTAAAAATTCTTTTTTGACACATTTGAAAATAGATGTTCCGCAAGTAATACAATTAAATTGTATTTGCCATTCCGTCATGTTTGTAACTAGTAAAGCTAGTGAAAAATTACCGCGAAAGTTTAATTAAAGGCATTACTACATATGTGTCCGGTAGTGCAAAAGAAGTACAATTTTACACGAATTTCAGAATTTTTTTGAAGTAGAGCAAAATAAAATGTTGAGATTAGCGAAAACTAGATGACTCGTTTTACAATGCGTTGTCAGACTTTTGAATAATTGAGAACCTTTAAAACATTACTTCATATTAACAGTATCAGAGGATAAATTAGAATCAGCCGAAATTATTTTAAATCAATTATATATATACATAATATGACAATAAAGCTTATCTTTTGTTTTTAAAATATATATTAAATTTTTTCAATTCCTTTAATGCACTTTTTCAATTACGTAAGATTTTAATTTATAAATTATTTAGCAATTAATTAGCAGATATAGTCGACAATTAATTAGCAGATATTGCAAACAATTTTATGACTTTTGAAACTATAGAAAAAAAAAATTTTCCTTTTAGACTCAGATTCTGACGAACAATTAAAAGCTTTGCATGACATTTATTTAGAACCAGAATATAAAACATTTTTATTAAAGGAACGCACAATAGAAATTTGACAAAATTGTTTAGAATTTTACAAAACGGCAGTTCGCGAGATAATCAAACGTTTGCTTTACAATGACACATTTTTCGAACAATTGAATTTTTTGGACTCTAAAGTTGCTTTTTCTTCTAAGACGAGAGCCACTTTCAAAGATCTTAGTGTCGTTGCTACGCGCATAGGTAATATAACGCAATTAGCTTACGAATGGCGAGTTTTATCTCAGTAGTTTTAGAGAAGAAGAAAAAGAAAGATTTTTTATTAATGTAATGAAGAATTAAATTTCACAAACAACATCCAGTACTGTGATTTCATGCTCCTTTTATTTATATGTTTGATTTATAAACCACGTTCGTTAGAATTATTTATTAGGAAAAAGAAAGTTTAGCATCTAGATATTGAGGAAATGGGCTAAAATATTAGAATGCGAAAATAGTAATAGTAAACGGTAATAAATCTTTTCCAAATTTAGTAAAATTAGTAGAAGCAGTTCTTTCTCTTCCACATTCGAATGTCAAAGCATAGCGAATATTTTTCTTTGTAGTAGATGTAAAAAATAAAAAAAGAAATAAATTGGGAAATGATACACTTTCGGCTATTTGCGTAACAAGATCATCCTTTCAAGATAATATTGTGTAAATTTTGAGATTGATTTGCGGCATTTGGAATTGCATAATTCTGCGAACTTATATACAACGCGTCGAAATGATATTGATGATCATTAATGTATATTAATGCTTTATAAGGCTTTTGTTTAGTAAATAATATTATTTTATTAATTATTTATTAAAGTTTTTATTTCTAAATTCTACATCAAGCAATCGTCTTAGTCAGCTGAATTTTATTTTTTATTTATAAATTAAAAGAATAAAATTTATTTAATCATATTAGTCATCAAGACAGCTTTAATTTGTTAATAAATAATTAATAATATTGTTTTTATTTTATATAGATTTTATATT
>JAANIC010001006.1:390390-426565 GCA_017607545.1 Acromyrmex charruanus | reverse complement strand
TCTTAAAAATTACATCGGTTAAATGGCGACCCCCATCGCGCATACACTGGTTAAGTCGTTTTTTGAAGTTCTCGTCCACTCTTCTCAGCATATCAATCGGAATATTGGCAATAGCGTCGCGAATGTTGTTCTTCAGGTGATCTATGGTCCGTGGTCGATCGACATAAACAAGGGATTTCAAATAACCCCATAAAAAAAAATCACATGGACTCAAATCCGGAGAGCGCGCCGGCCATGGGAGATCGCCTCGGAGAGAGATGAGGCGGTCGGGGAAACGTTGTCGCAGCAAATTCATTGAGTCTCGTGCTGTGTGTGCTGTGGCTCCATCTTGCTGAAACCACACGTCCCTAACGTTCATTTCTTCGAGGCTTGGAAGAAAAAATTCCTCGATCATGCTCCTGTAACGAGCTGCACTCACTGTAACTGCGCGTTCGTTTTCTTCAAAAAAATAAGGGCCAATTATTCCCATTACCGATATCGCACACCACACAGTAACTCGTTCACAATGAAGTGGCTTCTGGTGAAGTTCACGCGGATTCTCACCACTCCAATAACGCATGTTTTGCTTGTTGACGGAGCCGGAAATGTGGAAGTGAGCCTCGTCACTGAAAAAAACGACCGCGTCTTGAGGCAGGTTGTCAAGCAGCAATTCGCATGCATTTTGACGGGCAACAAAATCGCGTTCACTTAATTGTTGCACAACAGCCAATTTATAGGGATGAAATTGAAGTTCTTCATGGAGAATTCGTCGAACAGTGGTGTCCGAAATTCCTAGAGCAACTGCATGTTTGCGAGCCGAACGCCGGGGAGAACGCAGAATTGACTGCCTCACTCTTTCCACAACTTCCGGTGTTCTGCTGTTCCGTTGACGTCCATTTCTGGGTTTAGCGACACTTCCACACTCCTGAAATGAGTTGACCCACGACAGAATCGAATTACGGCCAGGAACGAGTCTGTGAGGAGGAATTTCGAAGCGAGCGCGAAAGGCACGTTGCGTAGCAACAACTGAGCGACCGTTACAAAAGAAGCTCTCGACGGCGAAGGCCCGCTGCTCTCTAGACCATAGCATAATGGCAACTGACGAGAACGGGAAACAAACTTGGGGACGTCCCCCTCCAGATGCGCCCCCTCCCGCCCCTCTACCTGCCCAACTCAACGGTCGGGAATTTTTTCAAATAAGTAAGTTTCTCTGGCGCACCCTGTACAAAGGTTTTCTTCTATGAGATGGTATCTCATAACAGAAAATTAAGGAAAAATAAAGATAAGCTTTTTATATATGCTTTTATTATATTACATACAAGTAGGAACAAAGAATTTGAATGTTATACATAATAATTATATAATTTTTTGATGTGTGTGTATGTGTATGTGAGTAATCTTAACAATAGAACCGTCACTTTTAACATTTCATTTAATAATGCTTTGAGATATTGAATTGTTTAGATGCTCTCATATAGCTAGGAATACTTTTAGTATCTAATATTACGACTTCCATGCCTTGCGGTTTCATGATCACCAAATTTAATCTTTACAATTAAACAAATCATTATATCACGTGTTTTCCTATTAATACGACTTTACTGTATCGCTGTATACAGGCTTTATTTATTTATTATATTGTTATGTCCTACAGACGCATCGATTTTTTTTCTTTGGCTCCACGTCGCGACTATAGTTGGCGTCTGCGAGACTCGAGCCTTCTGATAACGCTCTGACAGAATTGAAAAGAAGGATCGGACAGGCTCCGCGAAAAGTCGTAAATGTCAATCAACCCGGAAGGAATAACAACCTTAATGTAGGCCCTAAAAGAGACAAGATTGCAAAAGACATTATAAATGCACCGAGGTCACGCAATAGAAAATCTAGGCTCATCCGAGACTGACTAACAATTTCATTTTAGAAAACAGGCGCCACGTTGCACTTAAAAAATCGTAAAACGCATAGGATAACTTTCCATGGGAGCGTTATTTAAAATCAGACAATGATAGCACGCAAACCTATTTGCGCACGGTAACCATTTGTTTACCTACCCATATTTTTCACGAGAATTCGTCATCCGTTTCGGAGCAATCTTGGTTCTTTAAGGAAAATCGTAAATCACATTCTCTTCTTCTCGAAACTACTCTAACGATATATTTTAGATCAACAACGATAGAACGTTATAAAAATCGTAAATCTCACGTGACATTGCAACTAACTTTTGCATCCTAGACAAAGGGCACAACGCCCTTTTTTCGGGGTAAATAAATAGAGGTCCCGCGGAAGCGCAGAGCGTTAGTACAGAATATTAAACTACTCGGTCCACGTCAGTGAAGTTCGCGATCCAAACTATTGTTGCGGTCAGTACGAAAATCAAGCTAACTCAGTTCACGCCAGTTCGCGGTTCCATAAGAGCGCGAAGTTGTGAGCAAATCGGCACTGGAATCATTAGGCGTAATTCACTGCGACTGCCCTTCTGACGCTCTCCGTGGACGATAGATCTCTTTCGACGAATCATCCACCGGAACCTATCTTGGGAACAGCTACTAGTAAGTTGTAATTATTTTCAATCCACCCCCGCGTTTCCCCGCATGGAAAAACCCATTCATTGTGCATGAATACACATACACGCGTTTCCAACGAACGCATTTCAATTTTAACCCGTCGGTTCGTAGTGCGTACCATCAAGAAACGCGGACGACCCCCCTATATCCGGAGGAGTAGGCGGAACTGTTCCCCAGAGCCACCCACAATCGCGCCGCCTCAACCAACTGACTAGCAATTTAGCGAGATCTCTTACTCACCAACATTACAACCCTTAGATCTCACCTCTCCTCCTGGTAACGGCCGCGCTATCCAAGAAATCCTCGGTTATTTCCCTCCTCCTCTCGAGGAACGATTCCCTTTCCCTCCTCCTCATGAAGAAGGATTCTCACTCCCTCTTCCTCCTTTGGATCAACTCCCGCCCCTCCCATTTCGACTAAATCCCGAGCCGATCGACTGGGATCGGATGTTCCGGTTCTTTACGTCCCCCTCCTACGAAGGGGACAAACTAGTCACCGTATATATCCCCGAAAATCTCACACCTTACACCGTCCTTTACAAGCACCTCATCCCGATGTGCTCCTGCAACACTTTCCTCGCCGCCCGTACTTGCTAACCCTTTCTCCTCTCCACACACACACACACACATGCACACACAAACACACACACACCCATAAGGTGTTAATTATATTTTTTATATAATAAAAAAAGGGATGGAAGAAGTCTACTATATGTAACATTTTTCTATTTTTTTTTTTTCATTGTTAATAAACGTAACATAAGGTATTTCCCTGTCATTTATTAAAATCACTTTTCGCATTCACTTCCCTCGAATACCTGAGATCGCACGAAGTCCAGTCCCGAGATCAAAAGGATTAAGTTCCTTGACCGAAAAAGTAGGACCGACATTCGCACTGTCCAGCGGAACAGGTGTCATAGCGTCCCTTCGGACGTTGACCTATATTCCGGGACTGAAAAGGTGCGTTCGACTCACAGGTGTTCGCCTCCGTGCGTATATCTGTGAGATTGAGTCTAACCGTCCTTCCACACCCTCTCCATTCTCCCTCATTGTCTTGACTAAATTTTCAAGGGTTTGGACGTAATAATATAATAAAACAAGATTTGAAGACTAATCTCAATAAAATTCGACAACACCCAATTTCAAAAATCTTTTTCCACAACTACTACACGCATGATCTAATAATGAATTTTCTACTACAGCAATGTTCGAGAGCGAGATAAAGCGAGAGTGTTAGAACGAAAATCTGAGCGAGAAGACGTTTGAACTAAGTTCGGCTTACGCGAATCTCCGATTATAAGTCGAACGCGGCGGTTTTCTGGCGGCGGAGCGTCTCAGGTGATTGTACTTTTTACGGAACGTTCACTTTAACCGAAAAAGCGAAGAAGGATGATCGCAGCTCGATTCGGCCCTTTTATCTCCTTTGTAGCTTTCTTTTTTAATCGTTTATGAGATTCTAGAAAATTATAAAAATTGAGGTGACCCCCATGATTCGGATCGCGATTGCCAAGCGGTACTCTATTGCCATGCGCGTCCGCCAAATCAGGAATCCTGATTGGGGTGTCGGTATGTTACGCGTTTCGCGTCACGCGAGCGCGCGTGCGCTGTGACTAATCTGAATCTGATGGCCGTTTTAGCGGTTGGAATTTGTGTACGTGCGACATGCGGGTTGATTATATTTTTTGCCTTTATTGACAAAGTGATTGTCAAGTTTGTGTTTTTTGGAAGCTTCTAGAAACGTTTGAAATTTTTCTAGAAGCTTCCAATCCGCCTGTCGCACGCTAAATCTACGAAAACTGATTTTTAGGATGCATTTCGAACATCCCGCCCGCCTTGTCACGCAGTGACGAAAGTAATGCTCATGCTCGGCAAGCATACAGATGTCGCGCGTTCGGAAGATCGCGACGCTTCAGGTGGCGCAGACTGATGATTCTTGCGCGTGCAGCGCACGGTGTCGCGGAAGCCTGTGCGTGCACATAATCGGAGACCATGTTTAAGTGATTTAAACTAATAAGAAAGTTTAAACTAATAAGTTTTAAGTTTAAATTAATAAGAAAGTGTTTAAGAAATATGACGCAGATGTGGTCATGTAATCTACCTATGATATCAATTGAAAGCGTTAGCGGACAATTGTGATTACAAAGTCTTGGTTGCATAATATTTGAGAACGTAATCAGAATAATTTCAAAACTAAAGCTCGGAAATGTAATATAGTACATTGCATTATGCGGTAAATATATTATTACAGAGAAATTGCTAAATTTGTTGTATTCGTATCATCGAAAGATGCGAAAGGTAAATAAGATTAACGCGAATATTACCGCGATTACACGCGCTTTGACTGACGCGAGTATATTGAATAAGATCGCGCGGTCTAATACAATGTGCGTGTGTTTACTGTTCTTGCGAGTCGGCGTGTAGACTCAGGCAGTGGGTCCAAGCAGTATCACCAATTTGACTAGAGGTCGGATGAGCTCGAAAGAGGCTGTGCGAACAGTTACTATTCGGGTCACACCGTCCTCTCTTGGGTTTTGTGATGCGAGCTAGAGGGTATTTACTTGGTGGTGATATCTCTGAAAGTATGAGGCAAGCTGAGGCGCAGTGTTTACCTTGCACCACTTCGAGCGTGAGATCAAAGAATGCAGGTACTCGCGTGACCACCTTTCCCAAAAATGATCAGGCATTTCTTGAAGATACTGCCAACGAGAGAGAGAGAGCTCATTGCCTTCTATGTGAGTGACTGTTCTGGAATGGCTAGCAGCGGGGCTCCGATGAGCAGATATTCCTGAGTGAATGCGGAGAGGTCGTCGGGATCGTCAGATAACGCCAGCAAGGGCCGAGAATTCAGGCAGACCTCTATCTGAGCTAAAAGAGTGCTCATCTCCTTGTAGGTGAGCGTGGTGTTGCCGATTACTCTTCGAAGATGGTACTTCGTCGATTTTACTGATGCTTTCCAGAGGCCTCCGAAGTGAAGTGCGGAAGGTGAATTGAAATGCCATCGGATTCCTTCTGTGACAGCAGCATGCGCTATGCGGCTGCCGTTGACGGAAGATGCACGAAGAAGTTCTCGTATCTGTCAGTCGGCGCCAATGAAGTTGGTGCCACAATCGGAGTAGATATCCGAGCATAGTTCTCTCTGTGATGTGAATGTGGCCAGGAATGCGTTCGTCGTGTAATCGGAAACGACTTCAAAATGCGTCGCTTTAGAGCAGAGACACACAAAGATTGCGATGAATGCACCTTGTGGGACCGATGCCCACGTCCTCGATTCGTACGAATGAGTATCGGCCCGGCATAGTCGATGCCGGTTCTGAGGAATGGACGTGCAGGAGTTACGCATCCTTGAGGAAGGTTACCCATTGACAGCTGTGGCGTGATTCCTCTCCATCTGTTACAAGTGACGCACCGATGCAGCCAGTATTTTGTTATAGCTCGCCCTCGAGGGATCCAGTATCGTAGTCGCAACAGGCCCAGAGTCAACTGTATTCCTCCATGGAGTGTTCGGCGGTGACATAATGATCAAAAGGTGTGTGAGGTGTGAGTGCGGCGGAATGATCATGGGATGCCGCTCGTCTGGAGAGAAAACTGCGTGTTTCAGGCGACCTCCGACTCTCAGCACTCCGTGTTCGTCTATGAATGGATTCAAGCTCCGTAACTGGCTGCGAGGTGGCATCGGCCGCTGACCCTTTGCAGTGACCTCGTGCGCATAGTGCAGGCCTGAACTGCTCGGATCCATCCAATTGCGGCTTCGGATTGAAAAGGTGAATGTGTCGTCGACCGGATGCCACTGCAAGCCCAGCGTTGCGTGACTCTCATGTTCCCACGACCGCAAGTCCGCGAGACAGTGATCCGCAGGAATACCGACGAGAATTTCAGGATGGTTAGCGGCCCATTTTTTCAGTGGGAACTCGCCCGCCATGCACAGCTGACGGAGCTCGGATTGCATCGCGATTGCCTCGTCTTTAGTGTGTGCTCCGGTCACGATGTCGTCGACGTAGCAGTTATGTCTCAGTACGGTGAAATCTCGCGGAAATCTTGCGTTCTCGTCGTCGGCGAATTGACGAAGTGTGCGAGAAATGGCGCGCACGACAGATCGTATGTCACTGTGTTCAATCGATACTCGCGAACCGGATCGTTGACTGAGTGACGCCAGAGAATGCGTTGATAATCTCTGTCCTCGGGCCACAAGAATTTGGCGGTACATTTTTTCAATGTTCATCACGATCGCGTATCGGTATCCGCCACCGGATCAGTACATCGGCAAGCGATGGCAACAGGTTAGCGCCGACTAACAGCTGAATGTTTAGTAACTTACCGGATCTTGTACTCTGAGATCCGTTGAATACTACTTGAAAGATACTTTCTGAGTTTGGTTGACACGCTCGATTCTCGGAGCACTCCATGATGAAGTAGATAGCATCTTGCTTGTGACTCCGATGACCTTAGCACTAATTCCATGTGATTCAACTCTTCGTATTCTTTTAGAAAGGCGTAGTACAGACATCCGAACCGAACGTCACGTTCGTACCGACGCTCCATGGCGATGAACAGTCGCTCGGCTGATTGGCGGGTGTCGCCGAGTGCGGTTGGCGACGCGGCAAATGGCAGTCGCACGACGTATCTTCCTGTAGTTGTGCGGTTGTGAGTTCGAACAAAGATTTCCTCGCATCGTTGTTCTTCTGGCGTGGTAGACACTGAGGTTGAAGGTTCCTTTTCCTGCTTCCAAAAACGCTGCACGAGCGTGGTCAGCTCGTGGTCGGTGGTGCACTGGAAGAAGCGGTGTAGAGTCACTGAGAGATTCTCGCCGCAGCCTCCTGAGAGAATTCATCCAAGCAGAGTGCACTGAGGGACGGAAGTGTGCGAATCGCCCTTTTGAAGGCCCTCTTGTAAAATGATAGAGCACACTTCCGCCCCGAGTAACAGCTCGATGGGATCGGCGGCTGAGAATTGTGGATCAGCCAACTGGAGATCTTCAATGTGAGGCCTTCAATGTCTTACATGTCGTAGCTGCTCCTTGATACAGCGATGTGGCAGGATAAAAACAACAGCGGTAACTCGAGCTCCATTGATCTTGGAGGTGAGACTGAGAGACACTTTCCCGCGACAGGAACTCGAGGGTGAGCCACCGATTCCGGAAATTGAGATTGCCGTGCGAGATCGCGGCGTAAGCGCTGGACTAGCGCCTCGGAGATCAAGGACACTTCCGATCCTTGATCGATTAAAACTCTAACCGGGTGTGGATTCCCGTGGCGATCATCGATAGTAATTCTCGCGGTAGTGAGCAGAATGGCCTTGCATTCGTCGTCTTGGCATACAGCAGTCAACGCGCTTACGTCGGCGGGCTTCGCAGTGACGTACGCTTCGTAGGATCGTGTGATGTCATCATGTGATGTCTCGCCTTACACGTAAAGCACGTCTTCGCGATTGGATGCGAACCGAGGCAGTTGTAACACAACCGGTGTGTTTCTGCGACGATCTTTCATTCGGATGCGAATTTCGCCTTGAATTGTTCGCACATCATTACATTATGCCGAACCTTGCACAGAATACGGCCGGGAGCGTCGGCTACATATTTGGCGACGTGGATCTCCGAAGACCTTGATGACCTTTGGTTTTGCGACTTTGAGAGTCTCTCCGAGTTCGCTTGGTAATAAAGTCCATCAAAGTATCGTGATCTGGCAAGTCCGTGGAATCGCTCGTGTGAGATTCCCACTTGAGGCGAGTCTTTGGGTCAAAGAGCTCGATGATGAAGTGCTTGAAGAAGTCGAAGCCATGCGAATTAATTGGTCTTCCTATGCTTTCTTGACCGTTCACGGCACTGATCGTGGCATTGTAAATGCGGCTAAGTTCCTCGGCGGTATCGCTTTTCATCTTTTGCGGTGAACGTGCAAAAATTGGAGCGCGACAACTCTTTTTTGTTCTCGTAATGCTTGCACAACAGCGCCCACGCACGAGAATAATTATCTCCAGTTACAGCTAACGGACGTATCAATGCTTCCGCGGATCCTTGTAAGCAATGCTTTAAGTGATGGAACTTCGTTACGTTTGAGATAGACGGATTATTACCGACGATGGACAAGAATATGTCTCGAAACGATGGCCAGTCTTCAAACGCTCCCAAAAATGATCGGATTTTCAGACGTGGCAGCGCCGATTTGGTGGACAAATCGTTTCCCGATTCATTCGGAGAAGCGGTATTTGACTTCTCAACCTTGAGCTTTGTAAAATAATTGTTCAACAAGCTACGCTGTTGCACGTAAGTATTTTCAGCGGAATCCGCGAATTAAGACGTACTGTACTCACTTCCATCGTAGGCTTCCTTATAACGTGTTCGAAGCTCATGCTGTTTCTCGAACTTCGTCCACAGTTGATCGAGAAGCGCTAAACGGGTTTCGACGGCGTGAAGAGTAAAGTTGGCCATCCCCATCTTCTTTAAATTGGCCACTGATCTGTCCATGCGACCGTGGATGTCACTCTGAGCGGGGTATTTATTTCATCACTCATGATTTTACTTATTTACGTTCTCTCTTTGTTCTTTTAGATATTATGCGCACTGAACGCGATGGTACTCCCGAACGAGCAATAAAATCGACGAAAGCGAATCCGGCTTGAAGGATCAGCAATATTCGAGCGCAAGATAAAGCGAGAGCGTTAGAACGAAAATCTGAGCGAGAAGGCGTTTGAACTACAGTTCGACTTAACGCGAATCTCCGATTATAAGTCGAACGCGGCGGTTTTCAGGCAGCGGAGCGTCTCACAGGCGATTGTACTTTTTGCGGAACGTTCACTTTAACCGAAAAAGCGAAGAAGGAGAATCGCAGCTCGATTCGGCCCTTTTATCTCCTTTGTAGCACAAAGCTACTTTGTAACTTTCTTTTTTAATCGCTTATGAGATTCTAGAAAATTATGAAAATTGAGGTGACCCCTATGATTCGGGTCGCGATTGGCAATTCTCGACCGCGATTGCCAAGCGGTACTCTATTGCCATGCGCGCCCGCCAAATCAGGAATCCTGATGGGGGTGGCGATATGTTACGCGTTTCGCGTCACGCGAGCGCGCGTGCGCTGTGACTAATCTGAATCTGATGGCCGTTTTAGCGATTGAAATTTGTGTACGTGCGATATGCGGGTTGATTATGTTTTTTGCCTTTATTGACGAAGTGATTGTCAAGTTTGTGTTTTTGGGAGCTTCTAGAAACGTTTAAAATTTTTCTAAAAGCTTCCAATCCGCCTATCGCACGCACACCAAATCTACGAAAACTGATTTTTAGGATGCATCTCGAACAACTAAATATGTTTCATTCTATGAGTAACAAGTTCATAATAAAATCAACCACATGCGCTTATTAGTTTAGCAGAAATCCCACTATCTCATATTGGGAACCTATCCCATAATAGACGACCTTACCCTGACTATTTAACATATTACTGAATGTCAGGGTGTCTGGAAACGCGTGCGTGCGTGCGTGCGTGCATGTGTCCGTGCGTGCGTGTAAGGAGACAGATTGTAATAATAGAGTTTAAAAAAATTGTAATTAGTTTATTTATGACTAAAAAATATGTGTGAATGTTTAATTTATGTATTATTTGGTTTAATACATAAATTGTTTATTTGTTGTAGAAGTTCAATGCATAAAAGTGCACGAAAAGACAATACAGTTTAAAAGATGATCCACCAATCATCATGCTTGAAATCGTGTACTATTGGTGCGTTTGGGAAGACTATTAACGTTCTATCATTCTATCTTCGTTGTTTATTAGACATAAAACAAGGATAGAATGACATAAATAGTGCTAATAGCGTCTACCCGAACGCACTTAATGTCCAATTTCTGCCATATTGACATTTCAGAAATTAATTGCGGTACTATACTACGATATAAGGATATACAATAGGGATAAGCAGCGTTGGCTCCTTTGATCTTTGTCAGACGAGTTTTCAGCATAGAACTTGTAGTAAATGGAAGGGGAATACGGATGTCGAGCTGTGAGTAACATCTAAGGATGCCGTCCCATGTATCGTCGTACGCGCGTATTTGCGTATCCAATCAATCACTGATGTTGCGCCTAAAGGACAGAAATATCTTTCTATCCTGCTTAGTGACTGTTCTTCTTTATGCGACTTCTTTGTTCTTCTTTCTGTAAAGGGCTCCGCATAATAAAAGGAACAGGGAACAGAGAATAAGAATTTCAACCTATCAGAAATTGTGTATTCCACAATACATGATTTCTGATAGGTTGAAATTCTCTGTTCTCTGTTCCCTATTCCTTTTATTGTGCAGAGTCCCTTACAGAAAGAAGAACAAAGCCCCTAACTGTTCACTTGGCACATACACAGAAAAAAGAAAAGTTACTAAACGGGACAGAATACAATCTTCTGTCTCTCAGGCTGTTTTCACATGCAGCGTAACTTGCATAAGCGTAACTTGCGTAAACGTAACTTGCGTCAACCAATCAAATTGTATCAAATTATATCAGCAATTGCGCCTTATTTTAGTTGGACGATTTGATTGGCTAACGCAAGTTACGCTGCATGTGAAAGCAGCTTCAGATGTTGCTTCCATTCATTATTTCGATAGGTTATTCCAGTTCCATTAAGCCCTAAACACAATGCGAGGTAACAGCGATAGCGATAGGAACAGAGGAATTCAATATACGGGAATACATATGTCATACACGTAGGAACACGGAAGGCAATAGCAATAAATTTCCGACGAGTTGGAACTCTGTGTCTGTCATCTTATAATCAGCGTCGATTTTCGTTCGTCGAGATTTATTGCTATTCTTATCGCTGTTGTTTCGTATTGTGTTTAGGGCTTTACCATAAGTTCTATGGTTTTCAGGGTCTGTCATGTCTTTGGTGACCATATCAATAATTAGGAACCACCGCCTATATTCAATAAAAAAAGGAGATAAAGAATCTTAACTTTTGAGAATCTTCTACCAAATTGGTGATCAATTATATACATCCACGCACAGTTACGTTGCTTCATAAAATTAATTGCTGTAGGGAGATACACAGCTATTCAGGATACACAGTAGTGTCTCGTCGCTAAGCAAAGCGTAGCGATATGTCATGGCGATTGTAGTAACGGAGAGATTATAGGTTTTTTGCTTTGATCAGAATTGATGCTACCAAAAAAACATGGCCGCTTATAATGCGCAAGCAAATATGCGCGACTGAATGGAAAACGGGGTCTTGTCCCTATTGTATATCCTTATACTGTGGCGGTATTTTATAAATCTAGTGACTTTATATTTACCTCATATTTAAATTTCTGTCATTGTCAAATATAAAGACTGCTTAACATGGCTAAAGTTCTAAATATATAAGAGAAGCACGATCGACTTATGTTAGTATCGACTTATGTCAGTATCACAAAAATACTAAGAAAAGTATTAAAAAATGACGTCATTTGCAGATGGACTATAGGTGCGATCGGCAATGTAAATCTGAGATGCGAATTAGCAGATGACGAGCTTGATCACGTGATCTTCGGGCAATCCGAGTGCCAAGAATTAATTCCAAACGCTACAGAGCTATAAATTGTCTTTTAAGGTTAGATTATAAAACGAAATTGTTTATTTTCATGAATAAAAATACTCTATTAATTGAAAATGTCTTCCGCTTTATTAGAAACTGATTAATAGTCTTATATACTAAAATAAATTGTTACACATGAATGTAGCAGACTTATATGCAAGGTATGTTTTCTTAAAAGAAAATACTACATTGCAAAATAAATTTTAGCAATTTATAAATTATATCACTTAATTTATATTTATTAGAATCTTTAATGTATTAATACAGTTTGATTTTATTTCATTCTATATGTGCAACATAAGCTTTGATCTAAAAATTAACTAGCAAATTCTTTGTTTTCAAATACATAACTTTAAATTTATAAACAGGAAAAGAATTAAAAACTTACTTTCCTCGTTAAATATTACACATAGTTAAATATTATACATGTATTCCATCAATTTCTATTTGATAGCATTTGTTTGAGCGTTTGTAGACTCAGACATTATATTAGACATTATAATAGTTCAAATATACTATTTGTAAAATGTAGAAATATTAAAAGAGATGAATGTATGTTATGTGTTAACGAATCAATTGGATACATTATCATAAATATACTTATGAATTTAATTTAGGCGAAAATCTGCATTAGCTCTGCGAGCTCGGTCTTTGAATCCGGAGTGGGTCGAGCAGCTCGATCGGCTCTAGAAATGTTAATACCAAACGCAGATGAGATGACATGTAACAGAAAGATGCGTGTTGCCGAACGATTTTCGAGATAAAAGAGCAAACGGACGCCTCCGAATTGCAATGCCGAATGCACCTTATGAAATCCGTTCATCATCCATTAAGCAGCTATTTATAATATCAAGAATCAGTCTCATGATTGGCTGCTAATTACATGATTGCAATGACCAATCAAAACACTTAACATTAGAGAATCGATTTTATATCTTCAAATAAGATAAAAATTACAAAAGTGAGCAAATTTACTAAATGTTGACCAACGAAATTATTAATATTCTGGTAAATTTGCTCACTTTTGTAATTTTCACCTCGTTTCAAGATACAGAATCGATCCCCAGTCGCACTTCTCTGAATTTTTACAATAACTGAATTCAAATACGATGAACCCTAAAATCACGTCCTTTTCTTAATTAGTTGTTAATTGATTTGATCCTTGCAATACCATTCATCCGTATCTGGATAAACGGTATTACAAAAAGTTCTTGATTTAGGGCTCTAAATGCGGCTAGCGAAAATAAAATATATAATACGAGACTCGTTTGAAAAGTATCGAGCTTCAACATGAAGATGGCATTACTCGTCAAAACCATTCTGGTACTACAATTGTATATGTTTTGCAAGATGTGAAAATTATAGTCATTTTGAACGCTCAATTGTTGTTTGAGAGTCATTTGTGCCAGTTAATGTCAGCGTTTTTGTAAAAATGGAAAAACTCGAATAAAATGGAATATCGACAATCGCCATAACAAAAATTTACAAATTGCGATTCGAATTAAGGCCACTTTCACCAAACTCCGATTAACTTAACAGGGCTAGTAACTTTGTAGGATCCCAACTGAAGCTGATGTCGGAGAAAAAATGCAAAGAGAGAAGTTATAAATATAGATTTGTAATACTAACTTATGTAATACTAACTTATTAGCAAGGTTTCTCTCTGGTAGCTGTTTATTAATAACCTATTTTTGTGTTCAATATAGTATGTAAAATTACAGTTAATTATAATTAGTGAGATATGTTTAACTCTTCAGTTCACATTTTTTCTCCGATATCAGGTTCAGTTGGAATCCTGCAAAGTTACTAGGCCCGTTAAGTTAATCGGCTTGGTAAAAGTGGCCCTTAATTAATTATATATCACCGTATTCACCAAATCTAATCCCTAACGATTTTTTCCTGTTTCCTAGGCTCAAAGTTAGGCTCGGAAGACACAGATTTTCATTAAACGAAGACATTGATATCGACTGGCAGAAATGATTCTCAAACAACAATTGGGCATCCCAGATAGCAAGTTTTCTACATGTTACTATAAATTTACAAATTCAGGCGTCGCCTGAGTTGCTATCTTTTTTGAGGAAAGCGGCTTCCGATTTTGCTTATGATATTGGCGGCAATATACACTATAAACGGTAATGCACAACCGGAGAGAAATAATTTCCCTCTTTTTTTTTATAAGTTTTATAGGTTAGAACAATCGCATGGCAACATTATGGAAAGTAATTCTACATAAAACAAATTTGCTAGCAACTTGACAGTAATATAAAATTAAAAGAAACTGTTGTAGCAAAAAGGGTTAATCTCTAACAATGCTTTCCTGTTTAAAATTGTGTATCTTAAAAAAGAACTTTAAGATATCTTTAAGATATTTCATAAAAAACTCTAAAAGCTATTTTAAAGTGACTTATAAGTTGATTTTAGACATTTTACTCATTTGGTTGACAGGTGTAAGTTACTATGAATAAAATTACAATGTAGAAGAAAATATATATTAAAGTATTAGGAGATTTCATTTACTCGGTAAATATTTCAAAAAAAGTATTATTATATCTTATTAAAAGTATTATTATATCTTTCATCTTAGAGCCCTTGGAGCTCACTTCAAAAAATTATATTATTAGAATACAGCTGAAAAAATCTTCTAATGCTGTGTCTTTTATTCCATTCTATGTTGTTTTTTAAAATCGAGAAATTTAATTCGATGCATTCTTCTGGTGGCGGTACTGCATATTGCTCGACGATACTCCATTTTCATTCGATTGACAAAAATGTAAACTAAATATTTTACAAAAACGATTTCCAACAGATTGTAACAACATTTATGGGAATAAGTTTGTTACAGCATTTCTGCTCGTTTGCGCAAACAACCGTTGTCCGCATAATGCCTCTAGAAATCCTACGTGTAACAGATTCGCAAAGTGTCACGTGATCGATATATTTCTCTGATTGGCTAGAGTAATTCGTAATAGCTGCCATGAATTTACTATCGATATACTCAACATCGATTCCTGTCGACTGAGAATGAGATAAAATTACTCATCCTTCAATGTTTTGTGAATATTTATGAATATTCTATTATTTTATGCTTTGCATTGAATGTTGCATATTTTATGTATAGAATTTACATCCATCAGTGTTATTTACATAATAGTGCTATTACTATAGCGATGTGTGTGTGTGTGTGTGTGCAATTCGTTGGCATAGTGATGAGAGATGTAAATTCTGTACATAAGGTATGCAACATTCAATGCAAAGCATGAAATAATAGATAAATATTCACCAAATATTGAAGGATGAGTTTACTAACTTCATTCTACAGCAGTCGACAGGAGTCGATGTTGAGTATATTGATAGTAAATTTAATGTGGCAGCTACTACGAATTACTCCAGCCAATCAGAGAAATATATCGATCACATGACACTTTGCGAATCTCTTATACATAGGGTCTCTAGGTTGACCTAATTACTATTGCCCTGATGACAGCAATATGATGACAATTGAAGAAAAACTTGTGCTAAGTATCTATTTCTTTTCTTATGCCAAGGGACATTTTGTTATTTGGGGTCAAAAATGGCTACACAGGTATCTTGCAAAACATGTACAGCCCATAGCAGAAATGCCTATGGTGCGATTTTAGGGGTCCACAGTATAAGTCGTCACAGTATAAGTACATACAGTATGGACACTGAAGGTCGGCACCTTTGATGTAGTGGATCCCAGATCACATGACTCGCCGTCATGTTGTAGGTTGGAAAGGCCCTTATAAATTTGAGTTTTTATAAAGCTATAGAATAATTTTTCTTAAAAAAAAAAGACATAATTCGGTCATGTCATGAAAATTGTTCATAGCGAGTATATTTTTAAATCAGAATTATATAATAATATAATGTTAACCAACTCATTATATAAAAATATTAGGTGTTGGAATTAATTCCGTAGCGTTTTTTTAATGAAAGAATGTTATTTATTTCACATGAGCATTAAAAAATACATTAATGAAAGTACTTCCCATCACTTTCTACTACTTTTGACCATCTTTCTGGCAGTACATGAATCCCGCGTCGGAAAAACGACATGTCTTTTGAGGCTATCCAAGAATCGATCCATTTTTGAGCTTCTTCGTAAGAATGAAAGCGCCGGTCAGCTAGGCCATGTGCCATCGAACGGAATAGGTGAAAATCGGAAGGAGCTATGTCAGGTGAATACAGCGGGTGGGGTAGAACTTCCCATTTAAGCGTTTCCAGGTAGGTTTTTACTGGTTTTGCAACATGAGGCCGAGCGTTGTCATGTAACAAAATCACTTTGTCATGTCTTTGCGCGTATAGCGGCCGTTTTTCTTTTAAGACTCGACTCAAACGCATCAATTGAAGTCGATAGCGCTCCCCCGTGATAGTCTCGTTCGGTTTAAGCAGTTCATAATAAATTACACCCTGCTGATCCCACCAAATACAGAGAAGAAGCTTCGAGCCATGGATATTTGGTTTTGCGGACGATGTGGATGCATGGCCGGGCTTACCCCACGATTTTCTACGCTTTGGATTATCGTAGTGTATCCACTTTTCATCGCCAGTCACGATACGGTGCAAAAAACCTTTTCTTTTCTGCCGTTGAAGCAGTAGTTCACACGTGCCAAAACGTCGTTCGACGTCTCTCGGCTTCAATTCATACGGCACCCAATGTCCTTGCTTCTGGATCATTCCTAACCCTTTTAAACGTTTTGAAACAGTTGACTCATCAACTTGTAATATTTTTCCAAGTTCTGATAGCGTCTGAGATGGGTCTTCATCGAGTAATTGCTCTAATTCTTTGTCTTCAAATTTTTTCGGTGCGCCAGAACGTTCTTTATCCTCAAGTTCAAAATCATTATTTTTGAAGCGTCGAAACTAGTCTCTGCATGTCGTATCCGACAGAGCATTGTCACCATAAGTCTGAACAAGAATTCTATGCGCTTCAGCTGCAGATTTCTTTTGAATAAAGTAGTGTAATAAAATTCCCCGCAAATACACTTTATTCGGCACAAATTTTGACATATTCAATGAATTATACAGTGTTGTTATTTATGATTTCAAGAAAGGTTATGTACGGCAAATGACGTCCTATGATAGATGTTTACAATGTATACAGAACTATAGGTAACAACGAAATAGTGTACTGCTTGTGCCATCTCTTGTAAAACGCTACGAATTAATTCCAACACCTAATAATATTCACATTAATAATAATAATATTAAACAGCAATAAGTATTGTAAATTAAAAATAATAATTGATTAAATACTATATGAAAATTGTAATTGAATAATTATGTATAAATAATTATGAAAAAATAATATTGATAATACATAAATTAATATAGGGCATTTAGGAATAAATTACTGGACGAACCTCAGTATATTTGAATGTATTTAACATAATTGAGTACAAGACTTGTACTCAAATATACTGAGGTTCGTCCATTAATTTAAGCGCAACGATTACAGCGCGGATTCCTAAATGCCTTATATTAATTTATGTATTATCAATATTACAAGACTTGTACTCAATTATGTTAAATACATTCAAATATACTGAGGTTCATCCATAATTTAAGCGCAACGATTACAGCGCGGATTCCTAAATGTCCTATGTTAATTTATCAATTAAGTTGTTATTAGAAGGAATCTTGTTATGGTTACTTATATAATGAAAATAATGTATTATATGAAAATTGTAATTAATTGTAATTAAATATTATAATTTAATAATATACGTATACAATAATATACGCACGCACGCGCACACACGCACATACACACATAATGTTGTGGCATTTCAGATAAGTTTTCTTTGCCCTAAGTTTCACGAATTGCAACGCAAGGATAAAAGACGACATTCGAGAAGATCTATAATCCAAGGAATCAAGCTAGGATATTCACGGGGAATATTCAATTTTTCGTCTTCTGATAGATATGATTATCGGAATTATATGATGGATAACACAGTCGTTGCGACGTCTCATCATAGATATCAAACATGTTAACCTGTCAAAAATATGTTAAGCTGTCAAAAACTGAATTGAAAAGTCCTCTACCATTTTGCAATTTCCGCAATATTTTTTTTGTAATTGCCCAATGAGTAAAATATCTAAAATCAACGTTCTTTTTTAAAGAATTCTTAAAGATATCTTAAAATTGGCTTATATGTTGATTTTTAATATTTTGCTATTGAGTTAAATCTCAATGGAACATGTTTGATAGTTATGATGAGACATCGCAAGGACTATCCGTACAGACAATTCCGATGATCACATCTATCAGAAGACCGACAAAGAATTAAATATTCTCCGTGAGTATCCTAGCCTGACCTTACAGATTCTTCTCGAATGTCGTCTTTCGTCCTTGCGACATAGCCCAAACGAGTCTGTCGGAGAGTAGGTTTCGTCCCATATCATATCGCTCCGTGGGTTCCATAGCGTATCGCTACAAAAACCTTTCGTGTATTTTTACGTAATGCGTTTATTACAGACTTTAATACCTGAAAAATGTAATAAAAATCCATAAAGCAATTGTTTTTTATTTAGTGCAATTCGTAAAACTTATGTAAGGAAAAGAAAACAGCCTCCTGGAGGCTTGTTGAATAATATTTACTTATTACTATGCGATTTTTTGCACTTCACGTCAAGATCCTATTGTCACCGTTTTTTTTCCACGGAGATACGGAATAAAAATACTAAAGTTAAAACTTACAAAAATTCAGGTTATTTCGTCAAATTTACGTCAAATTTAGTTGTACACGGACGTAAGATTTAGTCGTGTCGTAAGGATCTGAGCACAAGAATTGTCTTAATATTTACTTAGACTTAAATTGTAAACGTAAGTAATGCACAGTTTACGTATGTCGTACAATGAGGAATAAAAATATTCGGTATAATACATACATACGTTGGCGGGGCACTCATTTACACCAACGTATGTATGTATTACACCGTACAAGTTCGTTTTTGCTCCTCATTGTACAACTTCTCAATGGGGAAAAAAATGTTTGAAAAAACGTTTTTTTTTTACACATTTTTGGAAACGTTAAAAAAGCGTTTTTAAAAACGTTTAAAATAAGAGAAAAGTCTCCTTTTTTTCATTAAAAAAATGTTATTTCAAACGTTAAAAAAATGTTTGTTTAATGCTAAAAAAACATTTTTTTTAATATTTCAAGGAAATGTTTTTTTATATATAATGTTAAAAAAATGCTTCTTTATGATTTGACAAAAATGTTTTTATAATGATAAATTGTCTAAAATAACAAGAAAAGTCCCCCCTTTTTTTATTAAAAAAACGTTTATACAAACGTTTAAATAATATTTTTTTAATGTTAAAATTATTTGAACAAAATTAGAAAAAATATTATATAACGCAGAATATCTTTTGTAATTTATTATTTTTTATCGATAATACATTTAATTTTAGACAACCAATTTTATTAATTAATAGTAATTTTTAACTATACATATATTTTTTATCTTTTTTACTTACCGGGTTTTGAACTTGAGATCTCAGGGTTATGAGTCTCATACCTTATTCGTTATGCCACTTATAATTATCGATAGACACAGTTCTTATTATCCATAAATGATATACTTAACGCAATTATGTTGGGTTAACTTCTCTTCCGTGTTTATTTTTTATTCCGACCCGGTTTTTATTTATTTGAATTTTAGAAAATAATATATTTTTTTAACTTTTATATTAAATGTCAAATAAACATGAAATAAATGTTTTTTTAACACATTTTAAATAAATAAATAACATAAAACAAATATTTAATAAACGTAAAGCCTATTCTACAATGTGCTTTTTGTTTCTTGTTATTTTTTACTATTTTTTACATCTTGTCTTCTTGTTTCTTACTCGGTTTTTTATTTTATGTCGCCCAAGATAAAAATTAATGAACTTTGAAAGAAACAAGAAATATGTAGTAAGAAATATAATTGTTGATAAAACAATTGCAAAGGAGAAAAAAGCAAGAAACAGGAAACAAAGAGCATTGTAGAACAGGTTTAAACAAACGTTTAAAAAAGTGTTCCTTCGAAACATTATTTCAAACGGAAACTTAATGTAAAACGAACATTTAATAAACGTCAAATATATGTTCAAGAATATTCTATTAAATCATTATTTCAAACGGAAAATTAATGTAAAACGAACATTTATTAATGTTAAATAAACATTTAAAAAATGTTACTTCCAAACATTATTTTAAACAAAAAATTAGAGTAATTTACATTTTATAAATGTTAAATAAACGTTTAAAAAATATTTCTTCCAAACATCATTTCAAATGAATGATGTAAAATAAACATTTAATTAATGTTAAATAAACATTTAAAAAATGTTTTTTTATCGTTACTTGAAGTAAAAAATTAATGTAAAACAAACATTTCATAAACGTTAAATAAACGTTTAAAAAATATTAAAAAATGTTTTTTGGACAGTTATTTCAAACGAAAAATGAATGTAAAACAAACATTTAATAAATGTTAAATAAACATTTAAAAAACATTTCTTTGAGACATTATTTTAAACCAAAAATTAATTAGTGTAAAATTAACATTTAATGAACGTTAAATAAACGTTTAAAAAAATGTTATTTTGGAAATGAATCATAAAACGTAAAATTAATTACAAATAAATGTTAAAAAATTAAGTAAACGTTAAATAAATGTTATTTTGAAAACGAATCATGAAATATAAAATTAATAAATAATAAACATTTAAAAAACATTTTCTCTCCATTGGGTTATTGCCGTGTTTCCAAGAGATAAATCATACGTCATACGCCAAAGCTTGTTAATGTAGAAAGGTGGTCACTTTTCAGTTTGTAAAAATTTCTGAGGAAACGAATCGAAGTCCCAGGGTGTCGCAAAAGTCGTAAAAAATATTTGGAAACGCTCAAATGGGATGATAACTGCACCCGCCGTATTCTCCGGACATTGCTCCTTCTGATTACTGGTTGTTCCGAAGGATGCAGCACGATTTGGCAAGTCACCGGTTCACTTCTCCAAAATTGGATCGCCTCCAAAGACGAGTCATTTTTTCGAGATGGAATTCGAAAATTGCCTGAGAGATGAGAAAAAGTAGTAGTCAGCGATGGACAATCAGAATGATTTTGACGAGTAATACCATCTTCATGTTGAAGCTCAAAACTTTTCAAACAACCCTCGTACTTTCCTAGCAGTTTAATTTCTGACACAATTTTTATAGAAAATTCAAAATATTAAATTGACTTGTTTTTAAACCGAACAACAATTCCCTCAATATAGAATTGTTTAATTGACGAGACACTATTAAAGACCGACATCTTACATCTTTAATATACATCTTTGTTAATATTGAAATAATTAATAGTAAAAAACTGATAATATTGTATATTAATTTTATGATTTATTAGTTTTGTAGACGTGTTTATCGGTGTACATGCATTTAAAACTAAATAATATTTGATTTTTCTTTAAAATTGTGATTTCAATATTATCGTCAAAATTTGATTATTAACAGAAATGATAACTGCAGAGAAAAAAATCGCAATTTTTCAGCAATATATAGAGTATTATAGATTTACAATTGTTTATTTATGGAGTATTTATGTAATAAAAAAGTCATGAATTTGATAATGTATTAATCAAATATTTATATTAATAACAGCAAAATTTATATCAATTGTCGATAATGTCAGCTTGAATTATCTCCGGCTATTGGCCCTTTTTATACCGCCGAAAATTTGCCCAGGATTGACGGTCTTTAATAATATCTTGTCGGTGATTCAATCAATTATTGACACTACCTAAGATGCAAAATAATTAAAAGTACAATATCTACTTTGCAAATCTTATTTTGATTAAAAGTACTTCCGTAATAAAATGCATTTATTTAATAAAAATTAAACGTATGATAAAATATATTTATTTATTATGCATAATTTTTGCTGCGTTTTTAACCTCAGCAGCTGATATAAGGCAGATTGCGTTGTATATCTGCCGCCTTTTTGCAGTCACGTCGTGATGGCAGACTATGCTCGATTTTTGCTGTGTTTACTATTTAATATGATAAGTTGTGCTGTAACTTTGCTACCACATTTGTAATTACTCCTGATTTCTATTGTCTTTCTGTTGTCAATGTTGTATTTGCTATGGCAAATTCTATTCGATATTTGCTACATATTTGCTACCACAATGTGGTAGCGTACAATGCTCAATTTTTGTTGCATAGCTATCGTTGTTTTATGTTGACAAATTGTGCTGTTAAAAGCTAAGCTTAATGAGGAAGCAGCAGATGAAATTCTGCTGCATCTTCATGATTGAGTTTGCTGGCATACTACTACACTGCTAGCATGTTACTATCTGGGTACATACACGTATATAACATATATTAATTAACGAAATATTTATTTAACTTATCCCACATTTTTCCTCCTTACACAAATATATGAGTAAGCAAGAGAAATTTAATTTCGTATCAAAAACGAATTCTTGTGAATAATTATTCTAATAAAGAAACGTGTTTATATCATATTGCAAGTAAAGTACAAATAAAGAATACATCCGTAAAATTTTGTTAATATATTATCATCTCTTGTACTCATACGGATAATGTATTTTTATATTTTTCATAATACGGAGGCCGCTTTACATCATTTTTATAACGTTTATAGATATGTTCTGCCTACACAACATCAAAGAGATTTACTCTCCTTAAAACGCCGCAAAGTATGAATATTTCTGCAAAAGCGCTTTAGAAGCCTTGTTCGCCCCCGTCCATATTAATTTTCGAGGTGTCACATCATTATAGCTTTAATAATTTAAGTTGAAACAACCATCTCTCTAAATTTATTTGACGGATTTTACGTGGCATTCTATTTTTCTTTCAAGTCTGATTAGAGAGAGACCATTCTAGACGACATTGTTGGAAGACTTGTTTGACGATATATCAAAAAGCGAAATTAAAATTTACAAGGCGAGTCATTTACAATGACTTACAATCATCGTCCAATAATTACAAAGAGAAGATTCCAACACAATTCTCATTCAATCATTTTTGATAATTATTATTGATACAAAGAAGTAAGATAATTCTTCGTTAACGATCTAAATTGATTTCATGAACAGCATGATTTTACTTACATTTTGTGTCATTGATATATTCATCGATATGAAACATCAATTATGCATGATCATAGCTTGTAAGTTAACTCTTAACATCTATAGTTCTCCAATATAACGCTTAATATCATTCGACAAAGATCTTTGCTCAATAAAGTAGTAATACATTGTTATCATAGTATGTGATACTGTTATTATTTTTATTAATATTATCGTTCTGGAAGACATATTATTGGAAGACTTGTTTCGCGATTATTAATGCGTTTTAATTAGTCTGAGAATTTTTCATGTCTGCAGAATGCTCGCGATATGACTTCAAGAAAAAAAAGCGAAATGATTAACGATCGAAAGATATCTCTGCATCCTTCAAGAATTTTATAAAGAATACTTTTTTATAGAAGATTTCTACTATTTCTTTACGAAAGGTTTTATAAAATATCCAAAGGCTTGTGAATCCAAATACATAATCAATAATTCTAAAAGTTTGTAATCTATGAATCTAAAAAAATATAGAAAAATTTCGAAATATAAAAAGAATAGAAAAGATGTAGACTTTCTCTAGGTATTTTCGAAAAGTATTCCAATTTGTATAAAAAAAAGAAATATTCTAAAAAGTTATAAAATTATGCAAAAATTCTGAAAAATTATTAGAAAAACTTTCACTAAAGATATCACAACGTAATCATCTCAAAAAAATCTATGTGCACTCCAAAATATACAAAAGACCCCGCACTAATCATATAAAAAAAGTGATTTCAGTTGAATAATATAAACTGTGATATTTTGTGGATTATGCGATGATGATTAAAAGGTTCCGTAGACAAAACTATAAAAAACAGACAAATTTTATTTTAGCTCTATTTGAAAATTGTTATTTTGAGTATAATCAGACTGAAATGTATCTTTATCTACTAAATTCATCTACTAAACTTTATCTATTCTTCATTTTTTACAATTATATCTTAATAAACAATATTAAAAATCTTTATTTTAGACCGCATATGAGAGAACATAATCAATACTAGAAATTAAATGCCTATAACAGTCGAAACTAGATCTTTAATACTCCATTTCGGAACCTCGGTAGTCTAAAGACTTAGGATGCTCGTACAGAATACAAGAGATAATTAATACAGTATCCTTTAATAATTTGTTGAAGAATCTAGTGATGTTAATCGTAGTAATCGTATAGAATAAATTTCACAAAATATATATAAAAACACTTTTCAAATCATCGCGGCATTCTGCAGTTTCATGGAACAACTACATTGTCTATATTCCTTAAACTAATGATCTTCTATACAATCTTGGAAGACGTTGGATTATACAACTAATTGTACTCAATTGTACATAACTGTTCGCGCATTGCTTTGCGTCTCGTTTGTACGACGATAAGACGGCATGGTGGGTCATTCCAAAATTATTCGGCAGAATGATCATCGACTAACGGATATCGCTAGTATAGCTTGATGAGGTCGCTGTGCGTCGCAATACACAATTCAACGCATCGTATGAAAATTATATGCGCGCGCGCGCGTGTGTGTGTGTGTGTGTGTGTGTGTGTGTGTGTGTAGAGGGTATCCCAATTTTTTATCAAGTGCTTTTGTGTAGATAGAGCGAACTAAACTGACTCGAAAAGTCCTCTTGCAATTTTCGCAATGATTAATAAGATATTAATTACTAAAAATTGAATATTGGTTTTCAATAATTTTTTATTCAAATATAATACTGTTGACAAATACTATTATATTAACAGAAAAACAGCAAGAGACAAAAATTATTTATTTTTTTTCTCATAGAATTCTGAGAATTTTTTAATACAGCATTTTTTCATATTAATGAAAATAGTTGCTAATAAAAAAATGCAATATTAAAAAGTAAATAAAAAATTCTGAAAAAATTTTTAGAACTCTATAAGAAGAAAATAAATAATTTTTGTCTCTTGCTTTTTCTGAAAAATTGATAGTACTCGAGTAAAAAATTATTAAATACGAATATTCACTGATTTTTAATTATTAATATCTTGTTAACCATTGCGAAAATTGCAAAATGATAGAGGATTTTTCGACTCATTTTAGTGATCCTATCCACGCATACGAGATATTTGATGATTATTCTAGGACATCCTATATACAAGGGTAAATCATTTTAAATGATACACTAAAATATCTCGAAAAATATAAAAGATACAGAAAAATGTTTTATACAAAATTAAAGACAAGAATGTAAGGAAAAGTAGGAGTTAGCGCAATACTTGGTGCGCAAATATAACAATGGATATTAGATTTAAGAGTCCATTTTTAATATAACAGAATATGATGTCCGTATTAAGATAAATCCACAACCTTGCTTTAAGAGCCTTGCTTAAAAAATCTGATAAAAAACGATAGAAATTTATAGAAATCCTATATAATTTTTATCAGGACCTATCGGATATTAAAATCACGACAGATAATAAATTTCTATAGTTTTATATCTTATATTAAATAAACAATAGAATACTTATCGGAGATCACAAGCTTTTCTACATGATCCTATTAAATCAGATTAGTAAGAAATAAATGAAAGGATGTTTATACGAATTTATATAATTTAATCCCTATATGTTTGAATAAGATAGATGTCATAGAAAAATTATTGTATCCTATTGTTGGCAATATAATGTGACATTCTTCAGATCATTAAACAATTATTTCGCGCAGATTTCAGCATACGTAACAAAAGTGTAAAGATTTATGATTTTGTATCTTATCTTATTTAAACGATAGAATAATTAACTGCATACACAAACTTCTCTGTCATATTATCTGATTTAATATAAAATAACCGACAAGATGATATGTACGAATCTATATAATTTAACCTGAAAATGTTCCCTATATGTTTAAATAAGGTAGATGTTATAGAAAAATTATCCTACTGTTATATAATTAAATATTTATTTAGGTCATTGAATAATTAATTATATTTAATAACCTATAAATGTCACATTATATTGCCAAGGATAAGGTACGGCAATTTTTCCATAACATCTATCTTATTCTAACATATAGGGACATTTCTGGATTAAATTATATAATTTCTAATAAACATTATATCGTTTTTATTACATAGCTTAAATTTAACATAGCTTTACTTTAAATTTACGTTTTTAATCGTAAATTTCAGATTACTTACCTGTTATATTTGATAAATTTGTCTATCATTTTATATAGCTTAGATACTGTTTTGAATTTATTTCTATCTGGTCATCTTTTATTAAAATTAATATACAATCGTGTTTTTGAATCGTACATTTCAGATTACTTGTCTAAAGTACGCAACATATTTCCTTTATTTCTGTATCGTTTTTGTATTGTACAACTTAAATATTGATTTTAATCAATTATTTTAGTCATGTTTTATCAAAATTAGTAATATTCTACCATATCTTTTAATCGTAAATTTGAATTACGATTAAATTTTACATTCTACAATTTACAAAATGAAAATTACAAAAGAATATTATTAATTTTGATAGAAATAGATTGAAAACGAGCTGACAAAAATGATACAAAAGTATAGAAAATCTATCAAATATTTTAGATAAGTAATCTGAAATTTATGATTCAAAAACACGACAAGATATTATTAATTATTAATTTTCATAAAACGTAACAAGAAATTGTTTAAGAACGATATGATAAAATGATATGATAAAAATGATAGAGAAATATAGAAAATCTATATCAAGTAAGTAATCTAAAATTTAAGATTAAAAACGATATTTAAAGTATATGATAAACATGATACAATGTTTATAAGAACCTATGTAACTTAATCCAGAAATGTCTCTATAACTATCACATGCTAAAGTATCCAGACAAGCGTGCGATTATAACTCAACGTTAGAGTATCACCCCGTAGGTCTTAGGTTCGAATCTCGTCAATTTCGATATGCGTTTTCAAAAATTGTAAATTTCCGATGCATAATTGTAATTAATAAATTGCATGTGAAAATATAAATTAATTCCATAAAAGAATAATAAAGAATAAGAACTGTATTTTAATAATTATAAAAATTATTTTTTTTTTTTAAATAATATGAAATTTAATATTAAAACGATACAATACTGTTAATATTGATAAAATATGACCAGATAGAAATTGATTAAAAACGATATCTAAAGCGTGCGACAAAAACGATAAAGAAATATAAAAAATCTATCAAATATATCAAATAAATAACCTGAAATTTACGAACCAAAAACACGATACAATATTATTGATTTTGATAAAACATGATTAAATAGAAATTAATTAAAAACTATATATAAGCTATATGACGAAAACGATAGAAAACTATAGAAAATCTATTAGATATTTCAGATAAGTAATCTGAAATTTACGAACCAAAAACACGATTCAATCAGATAGAGTTTTTTCCTATCTGATTCTATCGGACTTTTTAAGCAGGGAGGCCTTAAGTCGAAAGAAATTAAGTAACAATAATTTTTGTTTTTAAACTGTTTTTGCGCAGCTTTAAGCTTTAATGTTAGACTCAAGCAAATTGAGCAAAACTCAATTTTTACGACCTAAAAGTATAAGTTCTGTGGCCGATATATCGTCACTTACAACTTACGTCTTACGGCTTACGGCCTTTTAAAGCAAGGATTTAAAAGATATAAATTGTGGACCTACCCTAATATGCATACGCGTTTCGACTTACTTCAAGTCATACTCAAAGGAATTAATATAATACTATCCTATACAAATAGTGCATCAACCATGATGCCAACTATCCAACATATCAAAAAGATTCCTTAGATTCATCCCAGTTTACTGATCAGAAAGAAGCAAGTAATTCTTATGAAGTGAAGCGAATTGATGCAGATGCACATGCAGTAGTCAACCAATTGAATATAAAACTCATTTGAGTAATAAAATAATAAGAGTGATCCAAATACATTTTTTCATCAAATGAGTAGATCGAACTGTGACAGTTATTCACTCTTCGATTACACAGAGACAAATAACTCACAATTTTCTACAAAAGTTGCTCAGTTACTGCAGGGAAAGAATGTGGTAACTTTGGTTAACCTGGTTAGAGATGATGTTCTTAAAGTCAGATCAAGGATATCTAAATTTTTTTAAACGGAAACCCCGATTTTTTTATTTCATGTTCATATATGTCAAAATCTTTTCAAAACACTACATTAAAATATATTTTCTCTGAGAATTTTACAAGTTAGGGGATTGAATGGAAACTCCTATTTTTTATTCCAGAAATAAAAAGAGCAGAAAATTCTACGTTCAAATATGCTATCATGTATTCAAATTTAGCTCAGGGATTACAAGATCAACTTCATTTTTTTTTAATGAAAATCTCAAACTTTAATTAATTTAAATAAAATAAAAAGAGCGTTTAAATTTATTTCGGGATTTAATCCTTAAATGGCACACTTTATCTCAACACCTGTAAACGGCACACTACCGCGAATTGGGATTTTGTGATTTCATTCACTTATTTAACCATGATAATATTCTACTTTCAAAACCATACTTTCTTGGAATAAAATTTCTTGGAACAAAGCATGCAATTCAATTTGATGCAATTCAAATTTAGTTAAATTGTTATTAAGTTATAAAAAAATTGGTATTAAAAAAAGATCTTTTTGAAAAATGCCAATGTTTTGAGAATTTTGCTGATGCAAATTCGCACCAATGTGTCGTTTAAACATTAAAGTTTGAGATTAAAAAATTTTAGGTAATCTTGACCTGATTTTAAGGACATCTTCTAGGTCAACCAAAGTCACCACTTTCTTTCCCCCTAGTAACTGAGCAACTTTTATATGATATTTTTCTGTATCTTTTATATTTTTCGGAGATATTTCAGTGTATCACTTAAAATGACTCACTCTACATATATATATTATATATGTGTATATATATATATATATATATATATATATATATATATATATAGTACATAAACTGCTACAGCGGTTTTAGCACATGAAAACGAGTTGAAAATGTCTAATAACATCTGTCCGATTCCGTATGGTTTTGGAGTTACGGGATTTTGAAGTAAGAAGACACGAATCGTGGTAAATGTTGTTTAATGTTCGTTATTCTATTTAATGCTTTACAAAAGATGTTCAAGAATTCCTCCATTCTTCGACACAGTTTCTAGTACGAATTAATAAATTGTTATAATTTCGGACTTGATGACAAATATTTGGAGTTTCGCGGATAATATCGGCAGTGTTAAGTATCAGTTGCACTGTTCTGCATTCTAAATCTCATTCTTGTAGACTAGATCTTTCATTCCCCAAAGAAAAAAATTCAGTGGTGTGAGGTTGGGACTTCTTGCTGGCCATTTAATAGGAGCGTTCTGGCCTCTTCCAATCCAGGATAGTGATCATGGAGAAACGTTCGCTTAGGAAGTCATCCTTAATATGTATTTGTTTACATTTTGGGAACGAATGTCCTAGTAAAAGTTTTATCAGAAAAGTCTATCAGAAAAAGATTTAGGATTCAGAATAATAGAATAACGAACATTAAACAACATTTACTACAATTCATGTTTTCTTACTTCAATATCTAGTAACTCTAAAATCATTTAAAATCGGACGTAATATATTTATTAGACATTTTTGAATTGTTTTCAATTTGACACCCTGTATTAGGGTAGTGAAATGAAATGTTACGGATGAAAAATTCATTAAAATCAATTAACATATTAATAATCGCTATGGTTGGCAAGGCATATTCGTCCTATTGTTATTAAAAAATCAAACGACAGGATACCCTGTTTATAAAACTCTTTAGGTTGAGATTATATTCACTCGTAAGCAATCTCCTGCATTGTTGCGTCCGATGGAAATTTCCTGCCTTTCAAATTCTTCCTTAAGTTTTCAAAGATATAGAAATCGCGTGGTGTTAAGTCTAGGCTGTAGGCTGCTCCAATATTTCTCACCAGAATTTTGGCTATGTAATTTCTTCATCTTTAGAGACCTGTACCCCAATCTATTATTTTCAACAGTTTTAACAATATTCCATATCGTTATATTGTCGTTGCATAGATATTATACATAGTAAAAAAGCTGTGCAACGATATCATAATGTTACCGAATTATCGTTAAGAGTTACAGAATCGGAGTACTGAAGAAAAATTTGAAAGGTAGTGCTATCAAGAAATTTTCACCAGAACACAGCAGTACAGGAGGCTGTTTGCGAGTGGGTTCAATCTCAGCCTAAAGAATTTGACGAACAAAGCAACCGTCATCTAGTTTCATAATAAAAAGTACTTTGCCTACCATGGTAATTAACATATTAGTTGATTTCAATGTTCGATTTTTTTCATCCACTATGTTTCATATGACTGCCCTAGTATATAACTTTGTAGTGATATAATTATAAAATCCAAAAAACTGTAACAGTAATCAACTATTAGTTAGGCTGCGCTCTGCAGCACAGTGGAAGACATTGTTATCTTTATTGTCACGTTCAATGCGCGCTTGAATCTCTTATTTTATCTAAAGGTTTCCGAATGCAAGGGGGATTAATCTTTTATGTTATATGTAGAAACGCGATTCGCAATTCTGGTCAACATGTGAAATGTACGGAATTTTGAATACTCTTTAGCGAGCCATTTTTTCTTCTGGAAAAAATATTACAATTAGTAGCTTTAGAAAACAGTTATGTTTTCGTCTTTTGATTTTCACGTTTCTATTCTAAACATCACTCGCTATATAATTGGGAAAATTGCATGACGTGTTGTACATTGCCCCTGAAATCATTAATTCATAATGATTTAAGTGTAAATTTAATGTAAAGAACTAAAACATGCCATTACGAATACAAGCATAAATCTTGCGTTAGATTTCTATCAATATTATTGTTCTGAAAGACATTATTGTTCTGGAAGACTCGTTTTAAGATTATTAAAATGTGTTTACACGAATGGAAGATGATGCTCTTGCATTTTAATTATATTATCGGATAAAAATTATTTTAAAGAAACATAACTGCAAACAACGTCGCAGTTTTAATCCGCAAAAATAATAAATATTAAAATGATACGTAACAAAAAATCGAATTACACAAAAGCAAATTCTCATACGCGAATTAATCGCTTTTAAGCACAGGAAATACTTGATTCTCGATTCACAGATATATTTCAAATTTAGAGATATTTCGTTATAAGGAATTTTATAAAATTGCATTTATATATTTAAAAATTGTACAATAATATGTTTCGGCCTGCTGCGCCGCCGAGCGTTTCCCCTTCCAACTCGATCCGTCGGCCGATTTCAGGAACGGTTGTCAGTCGTCGAAATGTAGGCCCTATTTCCTATAGTAAACTATAGGAAATTTCGATTTTTTTCATCTTTATTACATTACGTCGTTGGAAACTTTGAGTTTTTCTTCTTTGCTACATAATGTAACAAAGTACTTTGAGTTTTTCTTCTTTGCTACATAACGTAGCAAAAAAGAAAAAAGTCGAAGTTTTCAATAATTTACTATGAAAAGTAGAGCCTACATCGCGACAATTCGCGTACATCGCCTACACGGCTGACAATTGTCCTTGAAATCGGCCGGCGGATCGAGTTGGAGGGGGAAGTGCGCGGCTGGCTCGCGAGCCACTATCTAACAGGCCTGATATATTTTCTTAATTTGATATTAGCATTTTGTAAATAATCAGTTTGTTGATTATTGATCTGAATGTTATTCAAAAAAATTTTTAATTTTTCCGAAACATAAAATTTTCCTATCAATTATCGCCTTTATTTTAGATCTTCTGTGATCTCTTGCTTGCATCAGCAATTATTGCACATGTACCGAGCATGTTAAAATCGAGAAACAAATATTCCTGCGACCTGAGAACGTTTCCGTAATATTATTTTGCTACAGATAAGAACAACGAAACGACCTAGTTGGCGCGAGATCGCTCAGAAGGGCAGGCCAATCTCGAAGGCATTAATCAGTGCGGAGCCGGAATCATAGACGCCAATAACGCCGAAGAGAACACCAAGGAAAATGACGAAGCAATCGTAAGCAACGGCGCTCCACTCCATTGAGTTCCTCTTCAACTTCAAATGGAAATAGCAGGGCCAGATAAACGAAAGCATGGTCCCGGTAAAAGAACCGATGAAACCCATCAATATGCTGAAGTGCGGTATGAAGATTGCCATTAAAATGGTGAACACGATTACGCCGATCTTCCAAGCCAGACCCCAGACTTTGAGCTCCCGATCCACTGTCCAGATGGTTGGGAAGATTGTTTTCGGTCGACCGCGGAAAAAGGCGCGCTCGAGGAGCTCGCAAGCCGCGTAATATGGCAATGGGTACGACAGCACCGCTTTGACGACCAGACACAAGTTCACCAGACCCTTGAAGCCGGCTGAGTGCAGGTTGTTTGTGATCACCTGCTGTGTATCGTTCTGGAACGTTAGGAAGCAGATCCAGCCGAAGAGCGACTTGAACGCTGCCGCAGCGATGTGGCTCCAATTTAGCATCCAATCAAACTTAGAACGATCGATGAGATTGCCTTCGAGGGTTGGCAAAAAGATCTGCGATGTATAGCTGAAGACGATCACGCCAAGCGAGATCGGGAAATTTTCCATGTCAATCGTCCACTTCACCTTCGACCAGCCCCAGTCACCAATCTCCAGGATACAGTAACCGATGATGATCGCATTGATGAAGAGGTGAGACATTGTGCACCAAAAACTCAACACGGAAACATGCTGCAAGGACTTGAGGAAGCCAAGTGGCAGCAGAAATATGCCGATTAACATCATCCAGCTGCGGGTGTCGATGGCGCCCTCGGGGAAAGTACCAATCATCAGATCACCGCACACGACCACGTATAGAATGCAGGTCATCAACAGCTCAATTATCTGCGCAATATTGACGGCACGGGCGCCCCACGTCGGCCCGAAACACTCCTTGGCGATGGCTACATACGAATCTCGTACGCGTACACGTTGACCTGTCACTGTGTCTAGCTCGTAGAGGCACTCGACTAGGATCTTGCCGGTGTAGCAGCAGATGTGCGCGATGCCGACCATTGCGGCGATCGCCCAATAACCACCACGTAAGACGGCGAACGGCAAAGAAACGATGAACATTCCCTGAGAAATTTGCAGGAAAACTTACAGAAAAATACAATTATAATCACATATAATAATTTTCTTTTACGATTTTTATAATTAAATCCATGGTAAAAAATTTTCTTATGTTATTTCATAATATATTTAAGAGTTTGTTATATTTTAAATTTATGAAAAGATTTCTTAAAAAAAAAAATACCTTATATTTTTTTAGATTTCATAAATTTTTTTCAGAAATTGTAGAATAATAAAATCTTAGAATATTTCAGAATTTATGTATAATGTATATATACATGATGTTTATATGATAAATAACAATAAATCTTTCGCACAGGAGCAGAATAGACTAAACCGAGAAGAAAAGTCCTCTACCATTTTACAATTTTCAGTAAACAAGATATTAATTATTAAAAATTGTCGAAAATTGTTCATCTTCAATAATTTTTTACTCAAATACTATCAACATTATAAAAAAAACAGCAAGAAATGATTTTTTTTATTTTTTATTTTTTTATAGAGCTCTAAGGATTTTTCCAGAATTTTTTATCAATTTTTTAGTATTGCATTTCCTTATTTTTACCAACATGAGAAAATAGTTTTATTTCTATCAATATTATTGTTTTGAAGGACATTAAAAAATTCTGAAAAAATTCTTAGAACTTTATGAGAAAAAAATAAACAATTTTTGTCTCTTACAGTTTTTCTGTAAAATTGATAGTATTTGAGTAAAAAATTATTGAAGACCAATTTTCGGCAATTAATATTTTATTAACTATTGCGAAAATTGCAAAATGTTAGAAGATTTTTCTTTTCAGTTTAGTCCATTCTGTCCCCGTGCAAAAGATTTATCGTTACTTATCAAACACCCTGTATGTATACACACCCTGGTAAAAAAATTTCGCTGAAATTATTCCACGTTTTGAAACATTTCAGCGAAATTACTGAAAATTTGTTGAAATTTCATTGAAAATGAATTTTTCAGCAAACACGAAAAAATTGTTGAAACTAAAATTTCTCTGAAATTTTATTGAAATTTTGCTAAAAATGAATTTTCAAATTAAAAATCATTGAAATTAAACTGAAAATTTTCTGAAATGCTGAAACCGCTAATAAGTGATTCAAAACATGGAATAATTTTAGCAAAATTTTTCTAACAAGGTATATATAGAAGGTGTGTCAAAAAATAGAAACGGTCAAATGTCTCAAAAGCAAAGTATTTTTGAGAAAAATATTTCCGACAAAAGTTGTAGGATTTAAAAAGATCTATTGACTGATTACATCCCCTTGACCTTAGGTGGTATTGCCAAGCCTAGGTCAAGGTCACTTTGATTTTTTTAAATAGAATTTTATTTTTCGTTACATTTTCTTGTAGCTTACCTTGAGAACTTTTCAAAATGTTATAATAAAATATTTTTTTTTTAAGTGCTTTTTGTGTTATGAGAATTGAAAGTTATAGTACTGTCATCATTAGCATTATCTAAGGTGTCTGACCAATGGCTAAATCCTCTTAAATGTTGTTCAGGATCACGATTTAGATAACATTTGTCAAGATCAAGGACATTAGAGGTTGTTCCTCTTATTTTCATTTTTTCCATTAAAATTCACTTTTACGTAAAAATGAAAATAAGAAAAACAACTTTCAATAGCTTTGATCTTAACAAATGTTATTACGAGTAAGATCAACAACATGATCCTGAACAACATTTAAGAGGTTTTAACTATTGTTTTGGTATCTTGAGTAACGCCAATGCCGATGATATACTGTAACTTTTGAGCCTCATAACTAAAAAATACGTAATGAAAAACTTTTTATATAGTACTATTTTATTATAGTAATAAAGCTTTTGAAAAGCTTTCGAGATAAGCTACAAGAATAAAAAAATAAGGAGTTCCATTTAAAAAAAATTGACCTGACTTTGGCGATGCCACTCAAGATCAAGGGAATGTGATCAGTGAATCGATCAGTGAATCTTTGTACCTACCCTACATCTTTTGTCTAAAACATTTTTCTCAAAAATGCTTTACTTTCGAGATATTCGACCATTTCCAGACTTTTGACACACCCTATGTGTGTGTGTGTGTGTGTGTGCGTATGCGTGCGTGCGTGCGTGCGTGCGTGCGTGCGTGTGCGTGTGCGTGTGCGTGTGCGTGTGCGTGTGCGTGTGCGTGCGTGCGTGCGTGCGTGTGTGTGTGTGTATAGAGGGTGTGTCAAAAGTCTGGAAATGGTCGAATATCTCGAAAGTAAAGCATTTATATATATGGGACATTCTTTGTCAAATTGGACATCCCCTCCGTCCAAACTTCAATTTAATCAAAAAATTTCTTTCTGGGCTCAAATTGTAAATATACATATCTACTTCCTTTAACACTCTGATCTTTTTGGAAATTCAATATGGTGGGCCTAACATGACGGCCGTAATTCACGAAGTACTGATTGAGACAAAAAGTGTTGTGAATATTTTAAAATTTTATGTTGATTAAATTAAAACTGTATGAATTATTATAGCAATCATTTCGGTAAATATTATTTTGAAAACAATGCCCTCGCCCTAATGAAGTGAAAGGCAAGATTGACGAAATTGGCATTAGCAATGAATCACAACACAATAACCGGTAAATTCTTTAATACTTTCCTTCTTGGCTGATGTTCATGAAAATCGAACGAATCTTAGCCTATTTGAGTGATGATTTAAGAATTCTTAATATTTCGTGAATAGTCGTTATATTATAACCATCGTATTGAATTTCCAAAAAGGCCAGAATGCTAAAAAAAAGTAGACATATGTACAATTTGAGCATAGAAAGAAATTTTTTGAACTGAATTCTGGACAGAGGAAGTGTCCGATTTGAGAATGTCCTTACGCAC
>JAANIC010001006.1:379276-390099 GCA_017607545.1 Acromyrmex charruanus | reverse complement strand
GTAGTAAAAAAATTTTTATATCTAGTAAAAAAATTTTTTAATAATATCTTATATTTTTACGAATTTTTCATATTTTAAATTTATTAATTTTTCTAGATTTTAAATTGAAGATTTCTGAAAAAAATGTTTTGAGGTTCCTGAATAGTTGAGATGGGCATTCTGAATTGTGATATTATGAGCGAAAAATAACGCGTTAATTTTTGTTTACATGTCATTTGTAAATAAAGACAATTTTGATAAAACGAAATTATGAGATCGCTTTAAAATACTTATACAAATGGGTCGATGTTATTCTAATCTCCTCTGTTTCCCTTCTCCCCGATAATCAGTAATTAGTCGCAAAAGATAAAAAGTACGTGAAATACGTTTACTCAATGCGCATGCGTAGCCCATTTTCACTTTTACATATCTTTCATGACTATTTATGAGATGTAACTACTTAGGACCCTTAAAATTTAAATTTCTTCAAATATTGTAATTTCTTTTTTCGAAAATTATAAATGAGAAATCTTAAAATATTTCAAAATTTATACATATAAAGAATTCTAGAACAGATTTTCTGAAAAACATTCCATCCAACTCATATAAAAAATTAGAAAAATTTTCAACTCGTATAAAAAATTAGAAAAATTTTCTAAAAACTTATAAAATTAAATAAATTTACATAAAGTCAGTCCTTTCAAAAGTCCTTTCAAAAGTCAATAACCTAGATATATGTTGTTAAGATCATGAGCTTAAGTGACCTGCAACAGGTTTTAACCGTCGCTCATCAAAAAATAATTTCTTTACAGAATCATCAACAATATGATATTAATTATATATGATTCCTAAGTGTTACAGTACGAAGATCATGTATCAGTCTTAAAAAATATATAATTACGAAATAATTTCAATTTTGTGCAGGAATCTGGCATGAATTGTACACAACGATTTATTTGAAAAGATATTTTAATTGCTAATTCAGCCTAATATAATAATACGATATTCTTAAGAAACAATTTTTTTACATGATCGTTCCAAAGTTATAAAGATATCAATTATCACAGTAAACAAAATGGAATTATTGAATGAACAAAAACTGGATTGAAAATGAAAAATTAAAAAATTTGTTAGAATACTAAAGATGACTGAATAAAAGATCGAATCGTATATTATCACTGTCTTAATGAATTGATAAATTCATGATTGATTATAATTTCGTTAGAATAACTGCCCAGGTAGCAAACTGTCGTTATTTAGTTGTCGATAGTTAGTCATTTTAAATTATTGACGTCATGTAACCTATTTAAGATGTAATAATAACGTCGTCTTTTTGATCAATTAATAATATTCATACATTTATTCTGTTAATAACACGAAAATAATGATGTATTTTTGATGTCAGTTTATGACATTGTGTGAGTGATAAGAAATATAGGAATTCACGTCATTTTTACGATGTTTAAATGTCAAGGAGCTTATTATGATTCTTAAAGAGATGGAAATTACAAAAGTAATTAAATTTACTAGAATATTTATAACTTCAACACCTAGCAAATTTATTCATTTTTGTAATTTTCACTTTGTCTTAGGAACTGTATAGATTTGTTATAAAAATAATGACGCCAAATAGACGACATCTGGTTACCATCAATAACATGAAAAAAATTACATATTTTTAACATCGATTTATGTTGTTATGTACCTGTGACAAATCCACGTCATTTTTACGATGTTTCATTTTAAATGTTACGTTTATTATAAAAATGACTAATTAATGACATTAAGTAGACAACACTTTGCTACCTAGGTGGCGTAAACATTTTATGCTCCTTTCCCAAATTATAATAAGTTTGATTTAGTCCGTTTTTTAGAAGCCGTTATTCAATTTGTGTAAAAAGAATTAATTTTTAGTCAAAATTAATTCTTTTGAATCCCATTCAACTCCTTGTTTGTCCCATTCTATTTTATTTACTGGGATGCGAGCAATAAATCATATAAAATTCCAATAGTCTTCTTATATTTTCATAATGACACTTCAGTTATATTCTTGCAAAATTCACGTTACATACGCAAAATTCACGTAATCTGCTCGTAAGATTCATGTAACATGCTTATAAGATTCATAATATGGGTGTAAGATTCATGCAAGATTCTTGATTTACCTACAGGTATCGTATGCGATATATTTTTATATGATCTTGTATGTTCCTGTCCGAAATTCATATGTAAAAATTTTTCTTGGAAGATTTCACAAGAATTTTTTTTGTAAGAATTTGCAGCAGAGTATGCAAGAGTCTCTGTTGCGGCCATTAGTTTGTCATATCAGGCCCAAACTGCCATGGTTTTTACGTTACGAGCATTTGTGGTGCCCTCATGGCTATGACAACCGGAGCATGAGGAACTAATATTCAATATGGCTGTCATCGTTTCCGGCACCTTTGTCGCCATATTTGCTACATGTTTGGCTACATTATGTTCATTGCGTGTTGTTGGCTTTGTTAGCTTTTGTATGCTTGTGTAGTATTGCATCGATTACGTTGTATCTGAATACAGCATTCTTGCTGAAATACAGGCGACAGCGAAAAGTGGACATATAATCATTTTTGTCTTTATCAAGTGCTTTCAACTGAATTTTCAATAAAGACAGAATGATAATTATCTGTCTATCTTTTCGCTGTCGCCTGTATCTCAGCAAGGATGCTGTATTCAGACACGACGCAATCGAGGCAACATTACACAAAAGCGTACAAAAACCACGAAGCCAACGTAATGCAATGAACGCACAACGTAATCAAACATAGAATATAGCAAATATGGGCAAATATGACGATAAAGATGCCCTTTGCTATTAATGGCAGAAACACAGCAGAAATTGTTGCTCAGTTTATGAAAAATCAGTTTAATGTTCTGAATTTTATATACCCTAACGGAAAAAAAATTTATGAGAAAGTACAGAAAAACTATGTGCATAGATTGAGACAAGATTTTAGAAATTCTTAATTTTTCCTAGATATTTGTAATAGGATATAGAGTGAGGTTTGTTTGTCTTAGAAATTCTTAGTTTTTGTAGATATTCGGAACATAAAGTATCATTGTTTGAGAGCGAAGAATTTCTTGGTTTTTCAAACAAACAACGCCACTTTACGTTCCACTATGAATATCTATAAAAAAGATCTAAGAATTTCTAAGTTCTTGTCTCAATATGTAGTTTTTCGTAAAATTTTTGTGCCAGGGTAGAAATTGCATCAAAAATTAAATTAACTTACTGGTAGGAAAATACTAGACATTTTTATTTTTACTAGCCGCGTTATGCGGTCTTTATACTATATGTGGCCATGACAGAAATTTAAATATGAGATAAATATCGATAGTTACATCGCGGTAAACGGAAGAACTATGATCCGAATAACATTAATTCCGTGCCATTTCTTGCTGTATTTTTGCTATAATTTTTTGAGACAGCATATTGATTGCTATATATTCGCCGTTGCACACCGTGCAAGTAGATAAATTCGACTTCTGACGTTTGCCAGTATAATATGATATCACGTTATGCTCAGTATTGGTTATGCTTAGTTTCTGATAACATATCATGACAGCATGCAATTCAAAAAATACTGTTTTTATTTCAAAAAACTTCTGTTTAATTTTTGCAGGATTTTTTAATAATATATCTTGATATTGGGACTGTTCGTTTTATGCTACATCTTTGATAAAAAAAAGTTGATAGAAAACGATAGAAAAAAAAATCTTATCGTTTTGAATATGGAATCTGTTCGTGAATTCACTAATTTGAATCAGATCTTATAATTTTGTACATATAGAATCCGATAAAATATAATAGGATTTATCTTATCCGATCAATTGTGATGCTCGCAAAGTCAATAGAAAATTATATAAATTTATAGAAAACGACAAATTAATAGAAATCCTATTGTCCTCAATCATTTTCTATCAACTTTTTTTGCCAAGAATTTTTACCAACATTATCTGAGACGGCAGATCATGCGCGGCTACTGCCCGAGTTCTGCAAACATATAAGTTAAGTAATACGTGATCTTGGCAGACTTGACTATCTGGGGCCTTTCCCTGATTTTTCTAAATTTTTTATGACCAATTTAAATTGCTATAACTCTTCCCGGTTTTCCAGATCTGTGGCAATTTTGCTCATTATTCGGTAAAAAGTTATTAATAAAAAAGTTTAAAAAAATAACGTCTTATTTCTGCTGCAAAGACTGCGTTCAGTAGAATACAACAGTTTTTTGTAACCGTTTTATGATTATCTGATGAGATAGAACCATCCTTCTAGATCTAAAAATATAATCCAATCAATGCGAAGACAATTTCCAACTACAAAATAAATATTCTGCTGAACGCAGCTAATTTTAAGAACTACAATGTTAAAAGAGTATAGGCTGAAAATCGTTTTGCAAAGAAAGTTACTACTTTAAAACACAAATTTTATATTTTAAAACATGAATTCTTTGCTTTAAAAACATAAATTCTCTGCTTTGAAATACAAATTCTCTATTTTAAAAATACGAATTTCCTCCCTTCCCTGCTTTAAAAACATAAATTATTTTCTTATATAACTTTTTAAAAAATGTTAAAGCAGAAAATTTGTGTTTTAAAGCAGACTTTCTACACGAAACGAGTTCCAACCCACATTCCTTTTACGTAGAAAAGTCATCTCCCTAGGCAGAGGGAAAAGGGATGAACTTTGCTTCTCATGGAAAGTTAGATCTCCCTGAGCAGAAGGGAAATGGTATGAACCACTTAGCATGGAAAATATCGGATCCTCTTCTAAACACACTGTATCTATATGTACATATGTATATAACAAATTCTGTTTTTTAATACTGATAGAAGCTAATTATTTCTTAAACATTTTTTATTAACAACTTTTGAATAAATAACGAGCTACAGCTAAAACCTATTGGAAATCACTCATGGTCATGACCTTGACAACATATGTCAAGATCATTGACTTTTGAAAGGACTGACCTTATGTAGATATTTACCATAAAATTATACAGAAATTTTGAAAAATTTTGAAATGTACGTAGTAATACTGAAAAATTATTTAAATAATTCTAAGAAAAATTTTCACCAGCACTCATTGTCAAAGAGAAATATAGTGGTGACAACTAATAAATAAAAGTGACACAGCATACAAATTTTATATGTAAAATTAATGCACAAAGTTGATTAAACCGTTTTATAATTATTACAATTATAAAATAATGTATTCAGCTGTATATTGCACATTAATTTATTCAACTAGCAAGGAAAACACCAAGCCTAGCCCCTTTCGGTTTTGCAGAATTTTAATGTATGTATACAATAATTCAGCCGTCCCACTAACACACGCTAAAATTGTAGAATTCGCTTCACAAGTATTCACGAAAAAAACCCCGTTAAAAAATTTTCTTGTTTTTAATATATAATTTTTAAATTTAGCGTTTCTCTCGCTAAAGCTTGAGAAGCACGTTAGATATAAAATTTAGCCAAATCGGAGAAGGTCATGTCTGATGTTGGGAGTAGGAACACCAGATACGACCTTCCTCGATTTGGCTGAATTTTATGAGAGGAAAAATGTATTTAAAATATTAGCAATACGTAATTTTTTCAACGCGGTTTTTTTCATGAATGCTTGAAAAGCCGCGTGTCCTATATTTGTAGTATAAATTAGTGTAGGAGGGCTAAACTATTTTATATAGGATAGGTAGTCCAACAGTGAACCAGTAGTACACTGTGAACTTGCGACATTTCGTAAATGCGACATTATCAGATTGTGCTGCTATCATGCAGCGACTCGTATTTGAACCTCTCCTCGGCTTCCCAGTCGACTGGCAGATCGTGCCAAGAACAGCCATGTAATGTCATTTTAAGAATTTTAGGTTACAAAGTAAGTTTTTTTCATAAGTTTTACACATTTTTTATGTTTTTGTTGTTATACCTATCATTTTTTTATTGTGCAATAGTTTTGTGTGCACATTTTGTGGCTTTATTATTCTGTAAGCAACTTTTTTTATTATATTATTTTACCACATTATTTAGGAAATTATTGTGGATCATTTTGCTGTAATGAACAATGAACCATGGTATATGTAGACCATATAATCTTTTTTACGATAACCTTTAAAATAATAATTCATTGTAATAATTATTTAGAATACGGCTCCTCTCCCCACCTAAAATCTCAATAAAAATATATTCATTTGACGCGTTTTCATTCAAAATGAAAGAAAAACGCGATGGTCGGCCTTGTGAATCCTCACCACCTTATAATTATCTATTTTATAAAATAAACATTTTAAAATATAGCAAAACTCATGTAGAACATGATTCATTGTGTAACATCCTTTGTACACAATGAACTATTTTCTGTTTTTTAAAATAATCAAAATTATGACTAAACTTCAGGGATAACTTAAAAATTATTACAATATATAGTCAACTAAATTCATAACAATTTGTTCACATTGTGAATAAACTACATGTTTTGTACTGCGAATTATTGGGATTATTTGAGTTTTGCTATATTTTAAACTGTATACAAAAAATTCAGACCTTTAATTCAATAATTAAGAGAAATACGAGCCTCTGAAATTTACATAGTTCATTGTTGGACCACACTTACCCTATATGTACAGGGTATCACAATTTATGACTGAAATTTTAATAACATTTCTAACTAAAAAATAAGACAAAACTAATACTAAAATGTCAAAGTTAAAATTAACTAATCAGAGCTGACATTTCACGCGCTCAAAGATGGTACATCACACAAGCGGATGTTCGTATTGTTCGTATGCTTACCCATACAGCATCGATTATTGCAGAAAATTTTCAGAAATGTTTCAATTTTTCGCATTTCACATGCAACAATTATGAAAGATTTCTGCAATATGTCATATGAAATGTTTTTACAGAAGTGTTTCTAAAATCTATTATATGCAATAAATTGAAAACATATTTAAATAGAACAAAAAATTATGTTGTTAAAATGGCTCCAAAATTTACTAAAAGTTTTTTGATCAATCACAATTCAATTTAATGTTATTTTGATATTATTATGATTTGTTCTTTAATTGCGAAAAATTTTTGTATATGCATAATACGATATATTTGCAATAACGAATGCAAATCCTTATATATTTTCTGTTGCTATCATGTTTTCATCATAATGCTAAAAATGAAACAATTAATGATTTGTTGCTAACATGTCGTTGTCATGTTGCTGACATAACCATTGCTTACCACTATTGCTTACAGTTTGCTCTAGAAATTTTGACAACTGATTATAGGTGTCCCGTAAGATTTGGCCAATCGTTTTTGTGTAGATAGTGATAGTATTTCAGTAAAAAATTATTAAAAACCAATATTTGACAATTTGTAGTAATTAATATCTTGTTAATTGCGGAAATTGTAAAAAGGTAGAGGACTTTTTGACTCAGTTTAGTCTGCTCTATCTACACAAAAGCGATTGGTCAAAACTTATGGGATACCCTGTATATACATATAAGCAGTCATGTTGTGTATTCATAATGTATCCTATTTTAATATCAACAAATGTACAGCAAATATATAACAACATGCAATGCATTAGTTTACACAATATGCTATATCATACTTGGCTACCTGGGATGATATTGTGTGGAAACTGCAGGTGTGATTATGTATAAGTGCTTATGCATATAATATGATTAATTAATCAAAATAGTTGGTGATATAATTATTATTTTTGAGAAATACTTTAAATTTATTTCAATAAGGACTGGTTGTCCTACCTTTTGGTAAATTTTACTTGTGAGGTAAATCTGATAATCCACGCATGTGATTGGATAATCTTACTACTTACCCAATAGATAAAATTTATCAAAAAATGGAACAACCGGTCCTAAGTTTTGTAAATAGATCACAAAACTCTTAATAAATTTCAAATAGGGTAAGTGATCCAACAATGAACTATGTAAATTTCAGAGGCTTATATCTCTTTCAATTATTGAATTGAAAATCTTAGTTTTGGCATACAATTTATGAATTCAGTTGGCTACATACTGTAAACAATAACTTTTAAATTATTTTTAGCCACAATTTCGATTATTTAAAAAATTGGGAAGTGGTTGATTGTGTACAAAGGATGTATACACAATACAAACCATGCTTTTTTAATAATAAACTACATGTTTTATACTGCGAATTGTTGGGATTATTTTAGTTTTGCTATATTTTAAAATGTTTATTTTATAAAATAGATAATTATAAGGTGGTGAGGATTCAAAAGGCCGACCACCGCATTTTTCTTTTACTTTGAGTAAAAATGCGTCAAATGAGTATATTTTTATTGAGATTTTAGATGGGGGGAGGGGCCGTATTCTAAATAATTATTATATACATATATATAGTATATTCTAAATAATTATTACAATGAATTATTATTTTGAAGGTAAAAAAGGTTATGAGATCTACAATATACCATGATTCATTGTTCGCTACGTCAAAATGATTCATTGTAGACCACCTAACCTTTTTCACGATAATCTCCTAAATAATGTGATAAAATAATATAACAGAGAAAGTTGCTTGCAGAATAATAAAACCAAATGTGCACACAAAACTATTGCACAATGAAAAAAATGATAGGTATAACAACAAAAACATAAAAAATATGTAAAACTTACAAAAAAAAACTTACTTTCCAACCTAAAATTAAAATGTGACATTACATAACCGTCTTTGGCGTGATCTGCCAGTTGACTGGGGAGCCGAGGAGAAGTTCAAATTGTTGCATGATAGCAGCACAAATAATGTTGCATATACGAAATATCGCAATGGTTTATAGTGTACTGATTCACTGTTGGATTACCTACCCTACTTCAGAAATGATATTTAAATATATGTTTAATTGATACTTAAACAATATTCAAATTTATTATGTCCACATAATAAATTTAAATATTATTTAAGTATGTATTTAAATATAATTTTTATAGTACAACATTATATATATATAGAAATGACTAAAATCTCTGATAATATTTCGAAAAGATTGCAGATTCTTTCTATGATATTTCATCAACTTTTCAACAAGGTTTCATGTGCAAGAATCGCGAACATTTTGCTATTTCAGAGCTATCTCAGAAATTGCAGACATATTTCGCAATTTTTATAAAATATTTCACTTTTCAGTTGAAATATTTCTGAAATATTTCTGAGAAAACTGTCGATGCTGTATGGGTATGTTTACCCCTTGTGAAATTGAAGTAATTATGTATACAACAATGTGTTGGAATGCTTTATTAATCATATAAACAGAAAATAAAATCAGAAAATAATCCGAAAAGGGGGGGGGATGAGAGTCAGCGTGTTAATTAATTAGTACGCGCAAAGTTTAATCTTAAAACTTTATTCCATGAATCCAAATAATCTTTGTAAATTTCGGCTCACTTTGGAGTCCTTTTCATCAATATAATAACTAAAAGTTTCTCCTTTGCATTTCTAAAGCGAAGTCACCATAAAATTTATAGATTTGATATTGTACAATCTGCTGAAACATTAAACAATATAATCTCTTTAAGCAAAAATCCGAAAAAAGACAATGACTCACTCCAAACATAAAAAAAACCGTTTTGCTGAAGAGGATTCTAAAGTAAGTCGAAACGTACAAAAATTATTTGGATTCATGGAATAAAATTTTAAGATTAAATTTTGCGTACTAATTACCACGCTGACTCTCATTTGCCCTGAGTTTTTGGATTCTTTTCTGGTTTTGAATTTGGAGAGTCTGTAAGAAGATTACATTATTATTAGATGAAAAATAAGTATATATGCAACATATATAACATAAAAATATTACAAGATATTGTAAGAAATTTAGAAAAAATAGTCACAACACAGAAGCTATCAGTGTCAGGGCTCGGTTCAGAGAAGTCTACCAATTTGGAGAAGACCAGAGCTTGGTCTGAATCCCGGAACGCGCTAATATTTTTCTCGTGTTGTGTCGCTTATTTCTTAGAATATTAAAAATAATAAATATGTATAACGAATTATTTTCCGAAACTCATGAGCATCGCAGACAATTGCTTTTGTATGATAAAAATGTTTGCCGTTATTTTCCAGTATGCATACAAGTTAAATTCCTTTCATATTTGTATCAACATATTTTTTATTTAAATTATTGAGTTTTATCACATTTAACATATATGTATATTGGAAAATAACGTATAATTAAGGAAAAATATTTTTACTATACGAAAGAAGTTTAAAATACTCATGAATTTGAAAAATAATTCGTTATGCATATTTATTATTTTTAATAATATTATAAAGGGCATACACTACTACGCAATATATTATTGTTCGCTGCCAACATCTTGTATAGTGGTATATGCCCTTTATAATATTGTTTTGAATTTTTAGCCACTTATTTTTGTTTTTTTATGTTGTTTATGTTGCATATGTACTTATTTTCTATATTTAAATATGAGTGAAGTATTTCACCATTATTGTACAATATATATAATTACATTCTCACAAAGGGTGAACGCTTGTGTGATGTAACGTCCCTGAGCGCGCTGTCAATGTCAACTCTGTGATTAGTTAACCTTAATCGCTATTAATTTAAAAACTATAGCCTTGACATTTTACTATTAAGATATTTGTCTTATTTTTAAGTCAGAAATATGTTATATTAAAATTTTGGTCACGAGTTGTGGGACACTCTGTATATAATTTAGTAAAATCGAAAGGGCCATATGGTTTGATGTCCTCTTATTAGTTGAATAAAAATAATATGTATATATACATGCGTGTGTGTGTATATATACATATATATA
>JAANIC010001006.1:355990-379219 GCA_017607545.1 Acromyrmex charruanus | reverse complement strand
TGATGACATTGATTTTGTCTGTTAAATAGAAAAAGTAATGTTTTTCATTATTCCAAATAGTTACATTATTTTTAAGAATGTGTATTCTTTCCTTTCTTTATATAATATTTCTATGAAATTAATCAGTTATATATCGCATAATTATACCGTTTGTTAATATTTTAATGGTTTGTCATAAAAAAGCTTTCTGCATTTAAACTGCGTTAAGACTGTTTCTGGATTACTTCCCAAAGTCCGCATTATTTTTTCTTTTTTTTATATATATATTTTTTAAAATATTTTGTTGTAACTATTTTTATTTTTTGGTAACTTTTTTGGTAATTTTTATTCTTGTTATTTAAATCTTTTTTTATTTTTGTGTTATCTAATATTAATTCTTTATTATAACACGATCGCTTTTTTGTAATGAGTTACAAATTTTAATAATGAAAAATTGTACCATCAGGATTTGACGAATATTATTTGTTAATTTTAATTTCAGATTTGGATTCAGCATACTACAGTAAAATTACATTAAAAATGACTATTGTACTTTATTTAAAAAAAAAATAGTGGAGATTGAAATAATGAAAAACATTACTTTTTCTATTTAACAGATCAAAGTCAAAATCAAGGTCATTATATGATACTTTTCAAAATGGCCACATAACATTGAAAAGTAGAAGTTTCAACCTAAATTTTAGTATCCTATAAGTTACATTTAATTGCGTACAGTTTTGAGTAGAGAGTGGCCGAGTTGACATGGAATGACCCATATATGTATAGTTAAATACATCTTTTTTATAGTTGCAATAAATACAAAATGGTTTAATCAGCTTTGTAATCTAATATTCCCCTTCTAAAAATATATTAATTCTTCAAATAAAACATGTATAATTGTCACTTTTATATCGCTACCATTATGTTTTTCTTTGAGTGATGGCTACCAGAAACTCCTTTGATCCTGCAGTACCTGAATGGCATTTGTAACATTCCAAGCAGCTTGCCATTCGTTAATCTTGACACCCGCTCCGAACTCTCCGCCACCCTCGTCGTACTCGCTAAATTCTCCGCTGCTCATGCTTCCAGTTCTAATTTTGTCCCTACAATTAGAGTGATGATATATAATCAACTGAAATTCGAGCAGTAAGTAAAGCTAAAGCAATGTAAATCTTTACCCATTTCTCTGATAACTGAAGGAGTCCTCGGCGATCCCCACGTTGTTCTGATCTCGATATGCCTGATCCCCGTTCATGGTCATCATCTCAGTGTTATCATGACCTTCGTCGAAGGATTTGAATTGACTCTGACCGGATTGGCCTTGAGGATGATCCTGACTTATGCCGCCGGCGCCGCTGCCACGAATTAACTCCATGCACGGACTGTTCTCTGGCCATATGGCCTTCAAAGTCTCCCAGGCGACGTTGACCGTTGCACCAAAGGAAGGTATATAAAATCCACGGAAATTCGCCATTTTTCTCTGTTGCCTCTACGGCAATATGTTTAATTTCTTATAGATGTAGTCCCGTACATAAATTAAATACAGTGACTGAAGAAGAGAAGAATAGAATATTTCCTAGTGAGGTAAAGTAGAGTATTAGACAATTCAAATTTAAATCGTTCGCATCTTGCAAGTATTAAAAATAGAGGATAAGTGATAAGAAAGACATATAAATTGGTAATTAAGGAAACGAAGTAATAGCTACGTGTACAAGAGGTGCATTTGGACATATCGAGCGGACATTCTCTCTCTCTCTCTCTCTCTCTCCCCCTCTCTCTCCCCCCCTCTCTCTCTCCCCTCCCTCTCTCTCGTTTCATAGAATAATGTACGAAACGTTTAGGAGTTCTTTAACATCTTGGATTAGTTCGTGTGCTAATATCAATAAGATAATCGTGCTTACCAAATGGCGAGTCCGATACCTGCTTCGGATGTTCCTCCTGGGAAATCCCTAATGATCGGAAGTCTCACGCAGTGTAGAAATAAACTAAACTAAAAACGACCGAGACCCAGATGCAAACGAAGCTTCATGAAGAGGTGAAGAAAAAAAAAGAGAAGAGAAGAATTGAAACAAGGGCGCGAAATTATATCTAACTATCCGGATTGTGAAGCCGCATGATGAGATAGTTACTTATCTACGATCTACACCGCGGCTTTCCAGGTGAAAATCGCGACGAATACGTCGACCGCGGCATCGACTAGCAGCGGGAACGCGGTGTTGAAGGGATCAGAAGGATCGCGGGGGTAATATGGCCAGCCTCTCCCGAATGCGCAGGATCCGATCAATGCTCCATGAAAGAGAGAAACGTATCATCTCGCGCGTGCTTCCCATACACTGCTACATCCGCGCACCCCCGAAACGAGGGTGAGATAAGACCCGCGTCTCTTGCTCGCACAAATACAAATCACGCGAAACTAATCGAGAGAAATTTATTAGATAGTATGCATGTGCATACTTTCCCTTTTTAACATAAAAAAAAGAAGAAAAATAATTATTTCAGTGGTTAAATTGATAAGACACCTGTCACGGAATACTTATGGAAAAGCCCAAATTCAAATCTTTCTGAGAAAAAATGTTTTATATATAATTACATAAAATTATAATTTTATATATAATTGTATATAATTATATATAAATATACATAATTTTATATATAATTATATATAACTTTATATAATTTTATATAATTATATATAAAATATTTTTTCCCGAGTTGACTGTGAGGTGTTATTTTTCGTAATAAATTTTCTACCATGTTTTAAAATGCTCATTAGTATCGATATTATTAAATTATTTGTCAATTTAATTTGTGATATTATCTTAGTTTCAATTTAAGCGTGATATTAAATCAGCTTCACAATTTAAGATTATATATCAAGACCAACAAATAATCGGCGCATAGTTATTACTCGAACGAGAAATTGTAAAATTTACATAAAAATATATTGGTAAGCATCCACTTTGATCGAATACGGTCTTCTTCACTTACTATACAAGAGATTGCTTCACTCTAGGAGTCTAATAATAATGTTGGGATTTTTAATTAAAATTAAATTTTAAGGAGATATCGAGGAGAAATACATACAGTTACGTCCTCAAAGAAATGATTAGATCATTTAGATCACTTTATTTATATCATTGTTAATAACACAATCTGATTGTATTAAATAAAAGTAGATTAGACAGATTAAGAACTTGGAGCTTTTAATTAAATTTATGGATTAAAATTAAAGTTATCGTACAGCATTTTGGAGGGAGAGAGAGAGAGAGAGAAAGAGAGAGATCTTTTGTAATGTTGTAACTTAAAGTTTAAAATTGATATATAAATTGCACTAATAAATATCATGATTCAATCAATTTTTTAATAATTGCAAATTTTTAACTTGTGAAAATTTTTATACAGTTAGCAAAATTTTACATTTTTCTGATTAAAATCTGCCAGCGATAATAATCAGTATTTTTTGAAAAAAATTGGTTTTTTCTACCAAAAATAATAAAATAAATAGAAAATCTTTTTATGGATATAATGGATGCTTTTTATTTGATAACACAAGTCGACACAAATATCGTTCTATCTTACGTATTTTCTGAATATCAAGAAAGATAGAATGATGTTTGTGTCAACTTGTGCCATCACTAAATGAAAAACGTCTATTCCAATTTACATGTCAGATCCCTTATTCTGTATCTCTCAGGATTGGTTGTGCCACTTTTTGATAAATTTTATCCGTTAGGTAAATCTTGCAATTCATGCATGTGATTGAGTAATCTTGCTACTTACCTAACGGATAAAATTGACCGAAAGACGAACAGAACAACCAGTCTTTAATGACAGTAACGATATCGTTACATTGTCGTTGAGCAAGTTATACATGATAAAAAAAACTGCGAAACGACATTTGTAACAAAATCGATATTGTCGTCATAGGCGCCGACTACGGGGGGACAGACCACTTTTTGATTTCAATAAAATTATTGGGGAGGGGGAGGGGGGCAATGCTCCCTCAATAATTTTTACCTTTTGGTGTTTTAACAAAAGTTTTTTAACAATCGCAAATAATTTCTGCGATCAAAACTACCAGAAAGCATCCACCACGTGACATACCCTATACATAACGTACGTTGACGCGGCAAATCAAAAGTGGTTGGCACGTCGTCTCCTAAGGAGCTTTCAAACAAGAAATTTAGTGTAGCATTCTTATTGTTCGCTAATATTAAATAAGAATAAGATAATCATTGTGTTGTACTGAGTCGCTTGTTGGGGCGTGTTCTGATTCCCATCAGGATGCTCCTCGGGTGCTATGTCATTCTTGTTTAACGTTTGTTAAACAAGGATGATATGATATCCAGGAACAACCCAGGTGGGAATCTAAACATGCTTCTAGAAGAAATTCCTAGTGTCCCTGCACAATACATACCAGAGAGAAACTTGAGAGAGGAGCCTTTTTCATGTAACCGCAAAATACCTTGTGCACTACAGCTCTCTGAAGAAGTGGATATCAACTACATAGCATTAGTTATTTCAGCGATTTATTTCTATCAGCACCGCAAAAAAAGTGGATATTGTTGTGTCCCCCCCCCTCCCCCCCCCCCCCCNCCCACTAATATTCTTCGCAAGTCTATAATTGTTTCGCCGCCTATGATTGTCGTTAAGAGTATGTAAATATGAACATATGGATAAAGAGAATTATTCAATCGCATTTTACATACGTCTTTATAAAAGAAAGCGATTAGATAATTTTCTTTATGCATACATGTAGGCGGCTATGCAAGTTTGTGTGGATATATCTTAAAAGTTACAAAATCTATATTAGTAAAAATTTTCCTGTCTGCTATTTTGTTTAATTAAAAATTAATAGGATAAAGTCGCCTATTATGAGATAGGTTCCTAATATGAGATAGTGGGGTTTCTGCTAAACTAACAAGCTCATGTGTTTGATTCTATCATGTACTTTTTACTCTTAGCGTGAAACCTGTTTAGTAGAAAATTGATTATTAGATCTTGCGTGTAGTCGTTGCAAAAAAAGATTTATAAAATTGAATGTTGTCAAATTTTATTGAGGTTAGTCTTTAAATCTTGTTTTATTATACAAAAATAAATATTGGGTAATAAAATCTGCATGCAGTGATAGAGTACTATCGTATTCATAGGAAAACACGTGATATAATGATTTATTTAACTGTAAAGATTAGATTTGGTGATCGTGAAACTGCAAGGCATGAAAGTCGTAATATGAGATACTCAAAATATTCCTAATTAATATGAGAGAATCTAAATAATTCAATGTCTGAAAAAAAACCATCGAACACGAAATGTTAAAAATGACGATTCTATTGTTAAGATTACTCACACACGCATACACACATACTCACTCACACATTGAAAAATGATATAATTATTATGTATAATATTTAAATTCTTTGTTCCTACTTATATGTAATATAATAAAAGCATGTATAAAAAGCTTATCTTTATTTTTTCCTTAGTTTCCCATTATGAGATACCACCTCATACAAGAAAACTCTTATGTCTCATATTAGGAATCCTTTTTTTGAATGATCAAAATCTATACTTTTGATAAAAAATTTCACATATAACAAAGTATAGCTATTATCGACTGCTAACCTTTGGCGATAAAACTTAAATATATTTCCCATAAATTTGATGTGAAACTAGAAATTCAGATTATAAATTAAATAAATTACAAATCTTTAAAAAAATGTATCTCGTAATAGGCGACTTTATCCTATAAAATTTAAACTATATATATTTTATACACACACACACACACACACACACACACATATATATATATATATATATATATATATATATATATATTATACAGAGTGTTCTAAAAGTAACGATAAATCTTTTGCACAGGGCAGAATAGACTAAACTGAGAAGAAAAGTCTTCTACCATTCTATAATTTTCGCAGTTAACGAGATATTAATTGCTAAAAATGACTGAAAATTGGTTTTCAATAAATTTTTACTAAAATACTATGAATTTTTTTTTAATTTTTTCAGAATTTTTTAATACTATATTTTCTCATGTTGATAAAAATAAAAAAATGCAGTACTAAAAAGTTGATAAAAAATTCTAAAAAAATTCTTAGAGCTCTATAAGAAGAAAGTAAACAATTTTTGTCTCTTGCAATTTTTCTGTAAAGTTTTTCTATAAAGTATTTGAGTAAAAAATTATTTAAGACCAATTTTTAACAATTTTTATTAATTAATTAATATCTTGTTAACTATTGTGAAAATTGTAAAATAATACAGGACTTTTCTTCTTAGTTTAGTTCATTCTGTCCCTGTGCGAAAGATTTATCGTTACTTTTGTATACATATAGCGGGTGTTCGGCGAGACTCTAACAATAATTCATAGAAAGGTTAAACTGAGTTGAAAAATCTTCTACGATTTTGCAATTTTCGCAATAAGTAACGAGATATTAATTACTAAAAATTGCTGAATATTTTCAATAATTTCTTACTTAAATACTATCAATTTTACAGAAAAACTGCAAGAGACAAAAATCATTTATTTCCTTCTCATAGAATTCTAAGAATTTTTTCAGACTTTTTTATCAACTTTTTAGCACATTTTTTTATTTTTACCAACATCTCGTCGCGAAAAAACAGATGATTTTACTATGAAAAATATTATTGAAAAATTCATTGAAAATGAATGAAGTTTTATAATAGTATTTTATAGCAAGCTGAATGAGTTTATGCCAATGGTAATATTTTATCACTGGCTAATAATGTTTTCAATGGTACATTAATTTTACAGTTTTCAATGGTACATTAATTTTACATCATAAAATTATGATAAAAAAAAGTTTTTCAGGAATGAATTTTATAGTGCTTCACCCATAAGCAGTGACCCATCCGGTTGCATACTGTCATCCCGCTATCCTTGATTTCTGAAATCGTATGAAAACCTGTACTTCGATAATCCACAAACATCTATTATATATAATCATGGATGTATAGCTATGATACATTTATTCAATATATGATCCTGATAGAAATTTGTCCAGTTTAATTGAACATCCAGTCAGCTACTGTCAAATATTCAATTTTAATGTTATAACAACTATTTTCAGGTTAGAAAATCATATGCTGTACTTTTGTAGTACCAGTTATCATGTATATCGTCTTTGACTAGAGGTCTCTCTCTTCTGTCAATAATAGTACGCCATATTGATACGGGTTATGTACCATGATGTATCTAAACAGTATGCAGTACAGGTACAGTGTTGATACGTTGTACTACAATATAATATCATGTACACTTTTTGTACTGCTACCAAATAAATACGCCGTGGCGGTACAGTAACAGTACGGTAGCGGTATTTTGTGCAAGTATTGTGGGATATCGTACGCTTGGTTATCTGGTAATATTTTATTATTGAAAATTTTATCACCAAAAATATATAATAATAAAATATTGCCATTGGTAAAATTCCATTGAAAGCACTGGATTATATAAATGAGTAGCTTCTGCTCGAATGCGAATGATATTCCTATTGACAATGATCCAATGGCAAAATATTATACTATATATATATATATATATATATAATATACTGGGTGAGACATTTAAAATATGTCACCAAAATAACTCGCTTGTTTTTNTCTCAAAACTTCGGAAACGTGTGGAGGATCGATAAACTAAGAAAAAAGTCCTGTAGGGATATACTCGTTTTTCCTAAAAAAGACAAATAAGTAATTTTCATTTTTGTACTTTCTTATTACTTATTCATATCGTATTTATTTACTTGCTTAATGTAGATATTGTTCAAAATGTTGACCTCATGTCGCAGAAGCTATACACAAAAATCCATATCAGTATATTCAACGTTAGAATTTGTATGTGGCATATTGTAACAGGAATAATTCACTCGATGACTTCCGATGAGTAACTGACGAATTTACAGGAGTAAAGGCAGAAATGTAAACAAATAAAAAAGTTTTGATCTGAAAACGGAATTATTATTGAGTGCTTTTCATTTGATGACACATGTTGACACAAGTGTCGTTCTATCTTTGTCACTCTCTGAATGTCAAGAAGGATAGAACGACACTTGTGTCGACTTGTGTCGTCAAAACATATAACACACACACACACACACACACACACACACACACACACACACACAATATAAAACGTATATAATATATATATTTTTATACAATCAATCAATGCCTATTCGAGCAAACACTGGGTGACAACGTGCAAATAATTTATTCAAATAAACATATCAAATACGCAAACATTTCGATCTTAATTTAGATCCTTATCAATGCTCCAAAATTATTGACAATATGCAGTCATCCAAAGATAATAATGTAACAAGATGTCATCATACTTCTTGGTATAATGATCATCGTAACGTTACAAGTTCAAAAACTCGTTCAAAACTCGTTCAAAACTCTTCGACTTAATTCGATGTATGAACAGCTTTATATACAATATTATAATACAATAACGGATCTAATTTTTTTATTTGGATTTTGGATGCATTATTATTCAATTTACAAGAATTTTTTTTTGGCCTACCTAGACCTAATAATCGACAGATATGGCTGACAGATATCGATAGATAAATATCGAACGACTACGTGCCTCGGTGAACCAATGCTTATCACGTAAAAAAAACCTATGAAATTTGTATGATACAATAATTTGTAATGGTGTACGTAAAATTGCGATCGCGATTTATAACTCGAAGCTCAATTTATCTCATGCAAGTTGCCAATACTCCAAAATCACATAAGATGTCAAACAGTGTCTTTTAATCTCACAATGAAACATTTGATCGAAATCATGCATAGTCTCGGTTGCTGTACATATTCGATTTAATGAATAGTGAATTCATATACTTATGAGTTTCATGCAACACAATATTGTAAATATTGTCCTCCTTGGAACCAATAAAAATGTCAGTAAGCCGTATGATCGACAGAAAACACTAAAATAATGTGTTTAATACTGAACTTGGCGATTACTGGTATCCTGACGATTTATAGGCCAACTACCTTATATTTTGTCTTTTTTGTAATTTTCTCCAAAACGAAGCAAAAACGAGTATCTCTATAGAACTTTGGTAATTATTGTGAAAAGGTAAAACCTTGCCGACCTTGACTTTGACATACGAGTATGTTGTCAAAATCATGACCCTGAGTAACCTCCAATAAGTTTTAGTCGCCATTCGTTAAAAAATTATTAACAAAAGAAGTTTAAAAAAATAACATCTTTTTTCTACTATACTATATGTACAAAATAAAACATCACAGATTTTTATCTTGGAAACACGACATTATTGAAAAAAATTGTTTAAACAAAAGTTGTAGGGTTCAAAAAGGTCTATTTACTGATCTTATCAGTTTGATTTTGGCTGCGTCGCTAAGGTCAGGTCAAGGTCACATTAATTTTTTTAAACGGAACACTCAACCTTTGTTTCCAGAATCTAACAGCTGATGTCGAGAGCTTTTCAAAACGCTATAAGAAAATATTTTTTCATTAAATACTTTTTGAGTTAACCATGATGCTTGAAAGTTACAGTATCGCCGGCATTATTCAAGAGGTTTTAGCTGTCAGTCGGATACCTTGCGTAATGTCGGTTGTAACTTTCAAGCCTTGTAATTGGAAAAGTACGTAATGAAAAATAACTTTACAGTGTTTTGGAAAGCTCTCGACATCGATTATTAGATTCTGGAATCAAAAGTAAAGTGTTGTAATGAATTTTAGGCAGTCGATATTTTATGCTCGCGAGTTACTATTCTAAAGCCTTATGTCCACGTTGCCGAGATTTTGGACCGAATTCTGAAACATAGAAATAATTCTACTCGGATTGTACGAGGCGTTATAAAGTTAGTTTCTTTTTCCATTGGTGTAAAGTTAGAGTGAAATAAATAGCTTGTTTCATTCTAACTTATTGATTGTATGAGTTCAGAATTTACACTTGCTTGTTAAGCTTTATATAATTTCATTAGTAAATAAATATTTATTAATTTCATTAATAAATAAAGATAATCTTATAATGGCTCAATGATAATAAACAAACATAAATAACAAAAAGGGTATCATAATACAACATAAGTAATTTCTGACTGAATTGATTTCAATTTTCAACTCTGATCACATTTGCTTCTTGTAAATTAATTTGACTCATTGTTTCAATTACTGGATTGTATTCTTGTTAAACCGTCGCACTTGAGAATGTGTGCTGGTTTTATTGAATGACTCAACACGTTTAACTAATTTTATCATCATTATGGACAATTTGTGATCGATATAATAGAAGAATGTAACTAGGAATATTACAAAAAAGCATTACTGAAAGCATTGCATTATTGCGACAGAAAACAAATATGAAGAAATACTACCATCACATTACATAACTATAATTTATAGAAATTGTATCTACCGTGATACAATCGTTTCATTAATTTTATTAAATTTGCATCTAATTTCTCTACATGTATACACTGAGGATAACCTAACAAAAGTCAAAACGTATGTTTTTAAGAATTTAAATATAAAAACCTGACTTGTAGCTCCTTTTTGTTATTTATATTTATCCATTAGTAAAGAAAATGATGTTTATTTCCATGGAGTTGTATTGTGAATATTAAAGGAAAATAAATGGTATCTGCTCTATTAAAAATTTGAAAAATAAATGGTATCTGCTCTATGAAGAAATAATGCATTGCAGTTACGCAATTTGGATATTGTAAATGTGAAACCCAATAGAAACGCAATTTATACTCGTGACGTTTTTAAAAAACATTTTACTATTAAATACTTTAATACAGTTGAATGACAGGAAGCTATGATTTTTTTAGCTTTAAAATAAAAATTAAGGCTCAGCTTTCTCGCGGCGGTAGGAGGGAGAAATGACATACAATAAATTACTTGCTACATAAAACTTTATTTTTTTAGTTTTTCTTTAAAAACATATAAGCCTTAAATTAAATAAAATCTTTTTTTCAATTTCACACATATTAGAACTTAAGCTAATACTACACATATATAATTATTATATTTCATTATAGATATGTATTTTATATAAAATATTAAAACATTAATGTATTTAATTCTCCTATAAGACGGTTAATTCCATGTTGCACATCGAAACCATATAAAGCGAAATCATGCGAAACCATGGCGAAAAAAAACTTTTATGATTGAGACAAAATCATAAAAATTCTTAATTTTTCGTAGATATTCGTAGTGGGATGTAAAGTAACGTTGTTTGAGGGCGGAGGATTTCTCAAAGAAACAACGCCGTTCTACGTTCCACTGAGAATATTTATGAAAAATTAATAATTTCTAAGATCTTATCTTAATCTATCTAGTTTTCCGTAAATCTTTTCCGCTAAGGAGTTTATTAAACCGTGCTATATGGAAACCGTATTATAAGAGAGTTAAGTGTATATAAATATCTTATATTTTACATTAGAAATAACAATTATTATATCGCTAATAGCTTTTATTAGCCGCTACATTGAATCAAGGAAGAAAAAGATTACCCTGCCGGAAATTTCTAATAGAAACCGATAAATCCATATACGAGGTTTATCCTAATTTATGAGAAATTATTGGCATATATTTGAATGTATCCGCATCGAACAATTTTTATTACAAAATCTAACACGTTTCTATCGATATCAACTGTAAATTAAATATATCTGCGAATGCTGATCGATAATTTTTCCGAATTAATCAATCGGATGTATGTACGAGGGGTGTTCAAAAAGTAAGTTTCCCTGCTCCGGGAAAAAAGCAAAACACAATTTTTAGGTTAAAGTAACATATGTATTTATTGTTTGACTTATAAACTATTTTTCTACATAGTCCCCTTGGACTTGAATACATTTTTTATATCTGTTCTGAAGCTTTGACAAACCTAGTTTATAAAAATCCGTGCCCTGTTTTTTAAAGAATAATTTAACAAAGTCTTTCACTTCATCATTTGAATTGAAGTGATGGCCACCCAAACTTTCCTTTAACTTAGGACGCTTTCGTTTAATGGCAGTGATGAGCTAAGTATTGACATTGATTCTATATCGTTATAGGTATTTGAAGTAGATAATCGATTTGAAAATGTGCATTGTGGTATAAAATTTGTTGTATTACAAAATATTGTGATATTTTTTTCCGGATTGATGAATGCATTTTCAATATATAAAATATGACGCGCTTGACTTGTTTATTACTCCAGATGAAAATTTCGTAAAATTATTTGTATTTGAAGTAGATGGTTGACAATTTAAAAATATGCTTGATTCTGTTTGTGAGTTTATAATGCTATTTTCTTTAGTAAATACACACATACACACACATCTATTAAAACTGATATATACTGAACTTTCGTTGGATTGTTCTAAAGCCGCATATTTTGTCACAATGTCATGTTACGTCCTACAGACGCCACGATTTTTTTTTTCTTCGGCTCCACGTCGCGACTATGGTTGGCGTCTGCGAGACCCGAGCGGCGCCTTCTGATAACGATCTGACAGAATTGAAAAGAGAGACCGGACAGGCTCCGCGAAAACTCATAAATGCTAATCAACCCGGAAAGAATAACAACCTTAATGTAAGCCCGAAAAGAGACAAGATTGCAAAAGACATTATAAATACACCAAAGTCACGCAATAGTAAAAATCTAGGCTTTGTCATCCGAGACTGATTAACAATTTCATCTTAGAAAACAGGCGCCACGTCGCACTTAAAAAAATCTTAAATGCACAGAATAACTTCCAACAGGAGCGTTATCTGAAACCAGACTCGCAACTGACAATGGTAGCCCTATTTGTACATGGTAACCATCTGTTTACTTAGCCGTATTTTCCGCGAGAATAACAGAATTCGTCATTCGTTTTGAAGCAATCTTGGCTCTTTAAGAAATACCGTAAATCACTTTCTTTTCTTCTCGAAACTACTCTAACGATGTACTCTAGATCAACAACGATAAAACATTATAAAAATCGTAAATCTCGCGTGACATTACAACTAACTTTTGCATCCTAGACAAAGGGCACAACGCCCTTTTTTCGGGGTATAAATAGAGGTCCCGCGGAAGCGCAGAGCGTCAGTAAAAAGATCAAGCTAACTCGGTTCGCGTCAGTTTACATGCAGTCTACGAGTTGACCTATTATCGCGGGGAGTGCGGGAACTCCTTACTAAAACTCGCGCTAATCACGCCAGTTCGCGGTTCCATACGAGTGTGAAGTTCTGGGCAAATCGGCACCGAATCATTAAGCGTACGCCACTGCGACTGCCCTTCTGATGCTCTCCGCAGATGACGGATCTCCTTCCACGAGTCACCCACCGGAACCTACCCGATATCTTGGGCAACTAACAGTAAGTCACTACTCCTTCCAGTCGATCCCCTCATTTCCCCGCATGGGAACACATATATCTGTACTTATATATATTGGCGTCCGTTTCCAAGACATACATGCACGTCATTTTTAATCCTTCGATTTGTAGTGCGTACCATTCGAAAACGCGGAAGAACTCCCTATGTCCGGAGGAATAGGCGGAAACGTCCCCTTGGGCCACTCACAATCGCGCTGCCTCAATCGACCGACGAGCAATTTAGCAAGATCTCTTACTCATCAACATTACAGACACAACGATTGGACCTTACCTCTTCTCCTGTTATCGACCTCGATATCCAAGAAATCCTTGATTATTCTCCTCCTCCTCTCGAGGAACGATTTCCTTCCCCTCCTCCTCACAAAGAAGGATTCCCACTCCCTCTTCCTCCTTCGGATCAACTCCCGCCCCTCCCATTTCGACTAAATCCCGAGCCGATCGACTGGGATCGGATGTTCCGGTTCTTTACGTCCCCCTCCTACGAAGGGGACAAACTAATCACCGTGTATATCCCCGAAAATCTCACACCTTACACCGTCCTTTACAAGCACCTCATCCCGATGTGCTCCTGCAACACTTTCCTCGCCGCCCGTACTTGCTAACCCTTTCTCCCCTACACACACACATACACGCATACACCAACACACACATACCCATAAGATGTTAATTATATTTTTATATAATAAAAAAAGGGATAGAAGAAGTTTATTATATGTAACATTTTTCTATTTTCTTTTTATTGTTAATAAATGTAACATAAGGTATTTCCCTGTCATTTATTAAAATCACCTCTCGCATTCACTTCCCTCGAATACGAATGAGATCGCACGATCGTCGACGTAGCAGTCGTGTCGTAACGCATCTGCGCCTCGCGGGTAATGAGCTCCTTCGCCATCGGCAAGTTGACGCAGAGCGCGGATGGCGAGAAATGGCGCGCACGCGAGACCGTACGTGACTGTCTTCAGAGTATACTCGCGTATTGACTCATTAACGTCGTGTCGCCAGAGAATGCATTGATACTTTTGGTCGTCTGGATGAACGAGAATTTGGCGATACAGGTCCAGTCCCGGGTCAAAGGGATTAAGTTCCTTGACCCAAATAGTAGGACCGACGTTCGCACTGTTCAGCGGAACAGGCGTCAGAGCGTCCCTTCGGACCCACATTCCGGCTAAAAAAGGTGCGTACGACTCACAGATGTTCGCCTCCGCGCGTACGCCTGTGAGATTGAGTCTAACCGTCCTTCCACACCCTCTCCATTCTCTCTCATTGTCTCCTTGATTAAATTTTCAAGGGTTTGGACGTAACAGACCAAATGAATTTTTGGGGGCTCGTCCGGGATAATAAGTGCGATCTTAGGAGACGGGAATGAATACGAGAAATTCTGGCAATAAATCTGAAGTGGAAAGCCTTTATAAAATATAGAAAATCTAAATAAGTTAAAGTCGAGTACACAAAACACATTACACACCTCCACTCCCCTCAAATCCTCTGAATTTGAATCTGAAGCGGCGGGTTTCTCTTTGAATGAATCAGAGATTTCAGATAATTCTAAGACCCTTATGTTTGACGGTTTCGCCGACTCAGAGGACACTATCGCTCAACCCGCGCGCAAATTCGGTGGTATAACGTCTGAAAATAAATGTAGAACTATTGTGGCTATGTCCCTAAATCGAGGGGACCTGACGAAACCATGACGCACCAAAATTTATTTGCTATCTTAAAGTACGCTGTCGAAGCCGTATCTTTTTTCGACGGTAAAAACATCCCTTTGAACTATTTTATCGAAGGATGCGAGGAAGCAAAATCCATGTCACCGGATGAAGCTGAATCGCAATTTACAAAAATTATAAGGACAAGAATTGTGGGTGAAGCGCGCCGCACTATACAAGATCAGGACTTTAATAGTGTAGCACAATTAACTAAATATTTAAAACAAGTTTATGGCGCCTCAAAAAATATATACCAATTGCAAAGCGAATTAGGCCGTATTTATCAATAGAATGAAGAAGATGTAATAACATACGCGAATCGGGTAAAGATTTTAGGAAAACAAATAATGGAAGCCCATAAAATTTCGGGGAATGCCCTTTCCGATCAAAGTATTAAAACATCTTTAGAAAAAGACATATGCAAGTGTTTTATTAGAGAATTGAAACCAGAAATCGAGCAAAGAATAACAAGGAATTTAGGCGTTCAAGAAACGGTAGCCGACGCGTTACGAATAGAAAGAGAACTTCATTCGATGACAGATTTGCGACAGAATCAGGAAAGTACATCGAGCAAGGCGCTGAATACGAATAAATTATGAGAAACCTGCCAAATTTGTTATAAAGGAGGACATTTAGCTTCAAACTGCAGAAAATTAAATAATTTTGGAACAGAGATTTTAATATGTCAAATCTGCAAGAAACGCGGACACAGCGCTGACAAATGTCGACTTCGCGACCCTCAAGCACGACAATCCGTTAATATTTTACAGAGAAATAATATTATTTGTCAAATATGTTCTAGATCAGGGCATAACGCCAAAAATTGTCGAACTGATAATAACAATAGTCAGAATAAATCTTCTGTAATCTGTCAGTGGTGCGATAAGCCAGGTCATTCGGCCAATAACTGCTGGAAAAAGCAGAATGAGCAACATAACGCAGTTAGTAAAGTAAAGATCGTCTGTTAAATCTGTAACAATTTTGGGCTAAAAATTGTCGATCTAAGATAGGGCAAAATACTGCACCCTCAGACTCATTATTCTGCTGGTATTGTAAAGGACAAGGGCATCTCCTCGAAACTTGCGAATTAAGAATTGCAAGCAATAACCGAAGAAAGATAAACGAACAGGGAAACTCCGGCGACTCCTCGAAATCGGGTGTGGCACAGAGGTCCGAACGAGTTTCACACCTGTCGATGTCAAAAAAGGTCCAGTAGGCAAAAACGCATTAGAAATATGTCCTGTAACGGTAAATCTCGACAAGCATAGTCGCGTGCCTACCGTTCAGGTAAACTTTTGCGAGTCAATACCACCCGTAGCTTTTATTGTATGTTAGATACCGGTTCCGGGCAAAACATAATCAAAGAAAATTTTGTACCTAAGGACAGTGTTGTCAACTATAGTAATATTCTAAAATTAAATGGCATACACGAATATCTCGTTTATACGCTAGGAGAAATAACTTTACCCCTCTTTGGAGAAAATATTTCATTTCATATTGTATCAGGTAATTTTCCGATCTTATAATCCGGAATATTAGGTAACGATTTCTTCAAACAGACTTCCTCGAAAATTGACTACGCGAAGGGATATTTAGATGTATCAGGAGTTAATATACCTTTCTTTTCACCAGAAACCATCATCGCACTACCACGATCAGAATCTTTATTTTATGTGAGAATAGGGAATCCGGAGATCAAAATAGGACATACTAGTATACCAAAATTAAAAATAGCGCATGGAGTTTANCAAAATGTTATTTTAGCTGAAGTTTTCCTTACACATTTCTTATCATTATAAATCACGTTATTTAGCACGATTAAATACGTTTTAACACAATTATAGATATGTTAAGCTAATTAATATAATTAATTAGAGCACTACGCAAAGCGTATGCTGATCGTCGCGATATCTTTCCGCTTGCTTTATCATATGATGTTTCTATTTAATTACGCTTCGAGACACACTTTGTCGGAACTATTGCGTCGTTTTATACTATATTTAATCGGAATTTTATTTTTCATGTTAATGCGTGTACACTTGAAATTATAGTACAAGCTCAGGTAGATAGTCGCTACATTGTAAATCCAGATGTATTATTTTTCCATGTATAATGACGCATTTGACTGAGGTTCGTTTTCACATGTTTTTTGCCGTTTAACAAGTTTTATTGTATACCGTTAGAAACGTTCTTAAATTTTATTAATCTTTAATGTTCACTGATAAATAAAATTTAAATTTTCTGTAACTGAAAAGATTATTTATGTACATGTTAATGAGATGTTTAAATTTGTAATAACTGAAAACTTAAGTGTATTGAAAAACGCTAATTGAAAATTGAGTGTTTTAGTTTATTTCCATTAAACTATCCATCAAATTTAATGCTCATGTTCATTATATTAAAAAAATCTGTAACTTACAAGGAAAGGGATCCAACTGTCCCTCTCCGATTTTAATGAGCATTTACTATATTATTCTCCAGACAAAAATAGCGACACGTATTTTTTTATACGTACCCATACGCACTTTTAGGGGGTAGAACCCCCTTTAGAAAAAAATCGGTGTTTCTTTTTCGAAGCGAATGTCGCTGGAATTGTAAGAGATAGAAAAAAATTTCAGAATGAAAACAGAATGGCTTTAAAAGTACTTTAGAACTATAATAAAAAAATTTTTGGACTGTCCAATGTTTCCGATTATTAAATGTTTTTTTCTCGTTCGCCACCAACTGCACACGTGTGCTGGTCTGTGTTCGGTGACAACGTGCGCTTGTAAAAATGTCGTATAATACGCTGCGCGTATTTACGCGGAACGATTTCCTAATCGCGAGCGGCATCCTTCGTCAAAGGCCATTAGGAAATGTATTCTACGGGCGAAGGAAGTCTCCTGCGGAATACGCGAAATTATGGTCCACCGATACGTCGCAACGTCAATCTCGAAGAAGAAGTCCTTCGGATGTTCGAGGAAAATCCTGGAACTAGTGTGCGTCGTGCAGCTCACGCACTGAGTTTTTACTTTTACCGCGATGTATGGTGCATCGCATTTTACAGCCGTTTCATTACCAACGCGTGCAGCAATTGCTGGAGCGAGATGAAGCACCGCGAGTTCATTTTTGTGAAGGTATTTACTTATTCTTTTTACTCGATAATCACAACACTTTTTTGCAGAGATTAAAATATGCGCAGGGCTTCTTGCACAATGTCGGCGAAATGCCTCATTTCCCGATTATATCTTATGGACGGATGAGGCCACCTTTACGCCAAATGGTGTGTTCAACTCAAGAAATCATTTGGTCTGGCAATTCGAAAATCCACACTCCATTCGCGAGGGCGCCTTTCAATATCGTTGTTCAATTAATGTATGGGCAGGAGTGTTAAAGGACTGAGTAATAAATATTCTTGTAAATTATAAAGAAAATATCTTTTCTTCCATAGTTTTTTCGAATGTATTTACAATTGACAATTTTTAGGTCCTCATTTTTTGCCGCCACGTCTCAGCGCACAGGCATACAGAGTTTTTAGAAAATGATTTACCGGTGTTTCTCGAGGACGAGGTGCTTCCTCTCAATATTCGCCAAACGCTGATTTATCAGCATGATGGAACTCCCGCATATTTCTCCCGTCAAACAAGAGAAATGTTAGACGCGCGTTTTCCAGAGAGATGGATGGGCCGTGGTGGTCCGATTACTTGGCCGGCAAGGTCGCCAGATTTAAATATGCTTGATTACTTTGTTTGGGGCCATATAAAAGATTTAATCGAACATAGGCGATGGCCTTGAACATGAGGTACGCGATGAGATCATAGCGGCCTTTAATACCATTACGCCGGACATGGTGCACCGTGCAACGCGGCAAATAGTTCGAAGAGCCGAACTCTGTTCACAAGCGCGAGGAAGGCATTTCGAACAATTGTTGCATTAAACAATGAGAGTGGATTAGGCCTAATGGGGAAACCACAAAAAAACGCGCCAAGCTATCTATCTCAAGGTGGTGTGGAAACGATAGCGTTTCCTTAGTACTTAAAATGTTTATATTTTCAGAAGAATATGAATAGCGTCTGCATTGCACATCTTATCACATTCTGTAGTTTAATTTTTTTATTACATCCAGAGAAAAATTTCTTCAAAGAAATGTTTCTTTGCTATACGATTAAAGAAAACATTTCTTTGATTTGAACATCATTTCTTTGATTTAAACATAATTTTTTCAAATTAAAGAAATTTTTTCTTTAACCATGTAAAGGAACATTTCTTTGAATCGAAGAAACCTTTCTCTGGGTGTATAACATAAATATTTAATAGTTTTAATTACATTTAATTTTTCTTATCTTACAAAATGCTCTCGTAATTAATAATTAATCGTAAGTCTGTACATTGCAAATCCAATATTCTTTCAGCTGAAACTCTTACCTTTTTTGTTTTTTAAATCATTAAATGCAATTGAACATATTAATTACGTTATTTTGTATCACTGTTAGAAATGTTTTAATGAATTTTAAGTAACGTGTAACGGAAGCTTATGGTCATGCAGTAATTGAAAAGAATTGAATAATATAACTGAAAATTAGGTTACACTAGTCTTAAATGTAATGAACGTTAATAAAAAAAAACTTTTTTAATAATTTTTTATAATAAAAGTTATTTTTTTATAAAGAAAAAAATTGTTTTATTATAGTTCTAAAGTACTTTTGCCATTCTGTTTTTATTCTGAAATTTTTTTCTATCTCTTACAATTCCAGCGACATTCGCTTCGAAAGAGAAACACCGATTTTTTTCCAAAGAGTGTTCTACCCTCTAAAAAGTGCGTATGGGTACATATAAAAAAATACGTGTAGCTATTTTTGTCTGGAAAATAATATAGTAAATGCTCATTAAAATCGGAAAGGGACAGTTGGGTCCCTTTCCTTGTAAGTTACAGATTTTTTTAATATAATGAACATGAGCATTAGATTTGATGGATAATTTAATCGAAATAAAGTAAAACATTCAATTTTCAATTAGTGTTTTTCATTACACTTAAGTTTTTAGTTACTACAAACTTAAACATCTCATTAACGTATACATAAATAATTTTTTCAGTGACAGAAAATTTAAATTTTATTCATCAGTGAACATAAAAGATTAATAAAATTTAAGAACGTTTCTAACGGTGTACAATAAAACTTGTTAAACGGCAAGAAACATGTGAAAAAGAACCTCAGTCAAATGCGTCATTATACATGGAAAAATAATACATCTGGATTTACAATGTAGCGGCTATCTACCTGAGCTTGTACTATAATTTCAAGTGTACACGCATTAACATGTCAAAAAATAAAATTCCGACTAAATATAGCATAGAACGACGCAATAGTTCCGACAAAGTGTGTCTCGAAGCGTAATTAAATAGAAACATCATATAATAAAGCAAGCGGAAAGGTATCGCGACGATCAGCATACGCTTTGCGTAGTGCTCTAATTAATTACATTAATTAACTTAACATAGTATAAGAATACAAAATAGTATAAGAATTTTTTATTCCCTTTGATCCATTCTCCGCCCCCAATATGGCCTCAACCCATCTTGAGACACCCTGTATATACAAGCTGTCCCGTAAGTTTTGATAAATCGCTTTTGTATAGATAGAGTGTACTAAATTAAAAAGTCCTGTACTATTTTGCAATTTTCGCAATAGTTAATGACATATTAATTACTAAAAATTGTCGAAAATTGGTAAGTAAAATGTTGGTAACATTTTTACTAATAGAGAAAATACGGTTAAAAAATTCTGAAAAAATTCTTTAAAAATTTTTAGAGCTCTATGACAAGAAAATAAGCAATTTTTGTCTCTTGTAGTTTTTCTATAAAGTTGATAGTATTTGAATAAAAAATTATTGAAGACCAATTTTCGGCAATTTTTAGTAATTAATATCTTGTTAACTATTACGAAAATTACAAAATGGTAGAGGACTTTCTTCTCAATTTAGTCCATTGTGCCCTTATGCAAAAGATTTATCATTATTTTCCAAACATCCTGTGCTGCAAAGAAAAGTCTATTATGAGATAGACGCTTAATATGAAATAACCGGCGTTTCAACTAAATTTATAAATGCTGAAAGAAAAGATTGATTGCTGCAACAATTTAAATAGTAAAATATGGCATAATATTTTTATATGGCTGCAACTACCAGTTTTTGGTTATAGCAGCAAATTTTTAGTTGCATTAACCTATCCGCAATGTCAGTATATGATTTCAATAAGCTAACGCAACTAAAAATTTGCTGCTACAATTAAAAACTGGGTTGTTGCAGCTATATAAAAATGTTATGCCATATTTTACTATCTAAATTGTTGCAACAAACCAATTTTTTTTTCAACCTATTGGTTCCACCACGAATTTATTGCTCTGGGATTGGAAATTATTTATTATATTTTATAGTATATTTATAGTTTTTTTAAATAATGAATTTCTGTTGATCATATAAACAACTATTCGTTGTTTTTGAATGTATTGTGTGTGTTGGCTGTGCTACATTCTTTTTTTATTTTAAAGACAAATTTGCTTTACAAATTATATGTTTATCTTTTTTAATTTTTTCTTCCAGTTGCGTTTTATTTGATCTTTTCATGCTTTCAATCAATTTTCCTTTTTCTTTCATCGTTTTGGTTTCATTTAATACATTTGCGGAAAAAATTTTGTAGTTCATGTAAATCGCCAGTATCTATTACTAATATTTTATGAAGTTTATTTTCGTCATCTGTGAAATAAAACAAAAAAGCACAGTGTTTTAAAAATTGTAAATAACAAAAACTCATTTTAATTTTCTCATATGATTATTTTTATATACTTATTAAAAAAGATATTTAAGGTTTTTTTATACATATTTCCAAAACGATAACGAAATTATGAAAAAATTATTACAGATTATTCTAAATCACGTTTAAAAATAATATGACAAATGGTTTTGGTTTACTATCTGGATCATTAGTTATTTTAATAAATGGTAGTAGTAGTTTTTTATGCAAATAAATGGTAGTAGTAGTTTTATATATGCAAAAATATCTTATTCATAACAACGTTATTCATAACAACGTTATTCATAACATACGTATATAGTTTATTTGAAGTATAAATATTAAACAAATTTCCAAATTTAACTTTTTGTTTTGTACATCTAACCTACATCTATATTAATTAAAATTAAAATTTTTAAATTTAATATTAGGTGTACAAATAAGTTTCCGCTGTTTTTTATCAAAAATTAAGCATTTATTGTGAAAGAACGATACATAATGTTTTATTGAAAGTATTGTCCATCGCTAGCCACTACTTTTTCCCATTTTTCTGGTAGCATACGGATACCGCGTTGGAAGAACGCTTCATCTTTTGAGGCTATCCAATTATCGATCCAATTTTTGATATCTTCATATGATGTGAAGTGATGCTCAGACAGGCCAAGCGCCATCGATCGAAATAGATGGTAATCGGAAGGGGCAATGTCCGACACCAAGCTGATCCCACCAAATACACAACATGAGTTTTTTTCCATGAATATTCGGCTTGGCTGTCGATGTTGAAGCATGGCCAGGTGATCCCCATGATTTCCTCTTCTTTGGGTTATCGTAGTGGATCTATTTTTCATCACCAGTGACTATACGATGTAAAAAATCCTTTCGTTTGTGCCTGACAAGCAGCATTTCACATATGGAAAATCGGCGTTCAACGTTTCTCGGCTTCAGTTCATATGAAACCCAATTCCCTTGCTTTTGAATCATTCCCAATGATTTAAAACGATGTGAAATTGCTTGTTGAGTCGCTCCTAATGTAAGTGCAAGTTCTTTTTGCGTTTGGCACGAATCTTCATTCAATAATGCTTCCAATTCCGCGTCTTCGTACACTTTCCGCTACGTTCTTTGTCTTCGACGTCGAATTCACCGTTCTTAAATTTTTGAAACCATTCACGACAACTTCTCTCACTTAAGGCAGCCTCACCATATGCTTCTACAAGCAATCGATGAGCCTCAGCTGCAGATTTCTTCAAATTAAAGAAGTAAATCAAAAATTCCCGCAAATGACGCTTATTCGGCTCAAAACTCGGCATTTTCGCATAAAAAAAATATATGATGCTGATACAAAATCGCTAGTATTTCAAGGTTATGTTGTTGACAGATGT
>JAANIC010001006.1:301907-337770 GCA_017607545.1 Acromyrmex charruanus | reverse complement strand
CCCTATTTCTCATTACATATTCTTATAGCTCATTTTGAAAGCTTTTCAAAACACTATAACTAAGTTACGATAAAGTTGTGCCGTCGATCGAGATTGCGATCAGAATGCAAAAGAGCGCACTGTCAGCGTGAATGTTGAGATAACCAATTATGTTATGATGGAGTGCTCTAGGAGAAAAAAAAGAACGGTTAAGTGATATTTTCAAAACAAGTATGTTTAATCTGAAATCATTGTTTTAGATCACTAATTTTGAATAGTCAAATTGAAATCAGAGTTGTAACTCGAATTTTTCCATAAAATACATTCGAGTTAACAAGTACAATTCAATTCCATTATCCTAATTTTTTAATTTTATATCTATAAATTTTTAGGTTATAATTTTTAGATTATGTATGTAGCAATGATTATTAAAATGACAATCCACTGTATTGCAACTTTCAACCTTATAACTTAATAAGTATTTAACGAAAAGTAACTTAGTTATAGTGTTTTGAAAAGCTTTCAAAATGAGCTATAAGAATATGTAATGAGAAATAGGGGGTTCCATTTAAAAAATTGAAGCCGACCTTCACGTGACCTTCAGAGGACTATCCAAGGTTAAATCAATGATATCATCTTATGTCCCCTTTCAAGTCAAACAACTTTTGTCTGAAACATTTTTGTCTACTGGGTTTAGTTTTCGAGATATTGGGCTGGATCATTTAAAATGGGACACCCTGTATATAACTGTATGTATTGTATGTTTTACGCATAAACGGGGTTTATATATAAATTGTAAATTATTGTTATGTTTTCTCCGTAAGGAAAAAAAGAGGCAAGACTCTTGTTTGATTAAGAGCTTATATTTAGTTAATATGGAATACAAGGAATTGTATTCATGTAAGATGAAAAGGGGAAGCAGCTGAGGGTCAGTTCATTAATCAATAGTTAGTTAGTTGCTAGGCAACCCTCAGGATTCCGTTCATATCATAGACGTTGGTGGTACGCACCTCCCCTTTTTGAAAGTGATAATCTTTTAGTTTCAGTGGACTGCGTCTATGGCGCTAAGATCGCCTAAGTACTGTTGTTGAAGTTCCTGTTGAAAAGGTTCTTGTCCATTGTTTTCGTGAGGTTGAGATGCAGTGGAAATTCTTTGAGGGGACGTGGAAGTTTCTTGAGATATAGAGGAAACTTCTGGAGAAATCACTTATTCTTCTTCATCATAAAAATGCTAATTAATATCTCAAGTAGTAGTTGAAATTTCTCTTGTTGAAGTGAGTCGTCTATGTCGTCAACAAACAGAAGTCTAATTTGATTTGTATGAGCTCGAACCAAACGACTTCGAGTATCAACAAGTATGTTGTAGATAACTCTTCCAATTTTTTCAATTACTTCGCTAGGAATTCAAGATAATTTATTATAAGTACGAATTTGAACTTAGACTCTCGTTCCTGGTTCAAAAGTCTTGGATTTCACTCCATGTCTATGGTTATATTGTTCTTCTTGCCTTCGTTTAGAAAGAGACTTGTCAGTCTTCTTAAGTTGAAGAGTCGAATACTCTAAAGGCCTAAAAAGATCTAAAATCGTCCAAGTTTTCCAAACAAAGCTTCAGCAGGGGAGACTTAATTCGGAACATTAGGGTTTGGAGTTGACCTATAATATTGCAGAAAAGTCCGAAGATATTCCGTGATTTTCCCCTTTGCTTCGATTTTTTAGAGTGACCGTTTAAAAGTATCGACAAAACTTGTCTATTAGAGCTTGGATGAAAAGGTGGAGTACGAAGGTGAGTAATCCCCTGAGAAAGACAGAAGTTTTGAAATTTTTCCAAAGTAAACTGAGTTCCATGATCAGAAACTAAACTTTCAGGAACACCAAATTGTGCAAAGATTTCTTGAAAAATATTAATAGTTTGCTGAGATGTAATTGCTTGTGTCGGAATTATCTCAAGCCATTTTGAAAAGGCACTAGAACAAAATAATATTCTGCGTTTAAAACCTGCAAAATCTACTCTTTGCCATGATTTGCAGGAAGAAACCAGCTTGATAATGATACTTTAATTGGTGATTTCGCAGTGAGTGCGCAATTCTTGCAATTTCGAATAAATTCTTCTATTCCTGGATCTATCTTGAGCCAATAACGTACGAACGAGCTATGACCTTCATTCGCTCCATTCCGGGATGACTTTTATGAATTTGTTTGAGTATTTGTTGACGGAATTGCTGAAAGTTTGAAACAACTCTGACGTTGAAAAGAAGACATTCTTGAATCACGGTTAATGAGTTTCGACAACATAAAAATGATTATAAATCCGATTCATCGACATTCTATAACCAAGAATTCAAGATAAAGTTCATAACTTTTTGTAAAATAACATCTTCTTTAGTTGCATCTTTAGTTGATTTGCTGAAAAGAAATTGGAAAAGATTGAAATGACTCATTGATGACTGAAAACAAATGTTTCCAATCGAATGGAAACAATTACAAAATACTCTTCAGGACAATGTTGATGATTAATTAGTCTTGATAAAACATTCGCGTGTCCAAATTTGGTCGTCTTGATGTACTTAATCTCAAAATCATAAGATAATAATTGAAGTGCCATCGCTGAAGACGGCTGTATAAGCTGGAATTCCTTTTTTGCTTCCAAAAATTTGAAGTAAAGGTCTGTGATCAGTTTAAAGAATGAATTACCTTCCGAAAATCATTCTATGAAACTTTGTGATTGCAAAAATAATTGCTAATTTACGTTCTACTTCAGTGAAACTTTTTGAGGAATGATTGATTGTCTTGATTGTGAAATCCGGAAACATATGAAGAATACATGCTCCTAATCCTTCATTTGAAGCATCTACTGCTACAATAATCATGTTAAGGATTGTAATGAGTAAATAAGAGCTTTGAAGAAGGAATTCTCTTAAATTGATCAAAAGATTCTTGATATTTTGAAGACCAGTTCTAGTTTTAGAATCTTTTTTTAAAAGATTATCCAAAGAACTAAGAACGTACATATTTGAAATGAAGCATGAATAATAATTAATTGCTCCTAGAAAAGAAAGTAATATGGTTAAATTACGAGGTTTCAGGCTTTTGATTGCTTCAATTTTAAGGATCTGAATGTAATTCTTGACCGTCGATGATATAACCGAGATAAATGATCTGTGTAGTAAAGAAATTACATTTCTCTAATTGAAGAAACCGTAATCCTTAATTCACTCTAATAAATGAGTTAAATTACGATTATGCTCTTGAACTGCTCCACCAACAACAATATCATCAATATAAGCAAAAACGTTTTTTAGTCCGGAAATCATTGAATCCATTATTGATTGGAATTCACCTGGAGCTGTGATGACTCCAAAAGATAAACAATTATAAACGTATAAACCTCGATTAATTGTTGATAAATATTTGGATTCTTCATTGACTTTAATTTGTAGAAAAGCGTCAAACAAATTTAATTGGCTAAAATATTTACAGTTAAAAAGTTGAGAAAATATTTCATCTGGCAAAGAAAATGGCGACGAAGGATGACGGAAGGATGACGATTCGGTTCTAATAACTCATTGAGTCCAATAGAATAATCTGCGCAAACCCTAATCTTTCCATATTTTTCTTCCGCACAACAACTATTGGAGTTGTCCAATTCGAATATTTGATTTATGAAATAATTTCATTTTGTTCAAGTCTTGTAAGTTCTGCGTCGACTGAAGGTAAAATTGCGTAAACAACCGGTCTTTTGGGTCTGAAAATTGGTTTTGAATTGGGTTTCAAAAACAGTTTGACTTTTGTTTTCGTGCATCGACCCAATTGAGTAGAGGAAACATTTTTATTTGTTTTAGAACGAGCAACATGTGAGGTTATGCAACCTTTTGGTTTTCCCAACAAAACCCAATTCTTTTCTGATATTAATGTTAGATCCAGTATCAGATTGCAACTTGATTGGATGATTATTGATTGTAATATTTACAAATTTGCGACTAACATTGGACGCGACTTGATTAACTTTAATCATCTTGACGTTTTGTTTTCTAATTATGTTATTAGTTTTACATTTAACTTTCTGACTTGAAGCACAATATACGTCTTTATGACAAACAATATGCATTTTTGACATGTATGATTTTTAAAAGTGCAAAACTTGGAATAATGCAATTGTCCGCAAAACCAACACGGTGTACTTCCATTGACTTATTCAGCATAATAGACATAGTATTCAACATAATAAATAATGTACATGTTACAATCAAAGCTTAACCCAGTAAATGCGTACACCTACTGTTGTCTATTATAATCAATGTATATATTAAAATTTAATATAATAAATCTTATGTGAATGTATACATTAATTAGGAAGTGTACACATTTATATATGTATACACACACACACACACACACACACATATATATATATATATATATATATATATATATATATATACTCGTATATATGTAGGCTGTTGGAAAAGTTTCTGCAATCTAATACTTTTAGTGGCGCCAACGTTCTGCTACTATCATATCCGTAAAATTAGACGTTTTTAACCTATAATTCAATTGACAGTTTGTACCCAAGCCAATTAGTTTTGTTTGCATAGTATTTTAAAAGAAGTTATTTTGTGAGAAAATGGAAATTTCGTGTGAAAATTTTCGGGCAATGATTTTTTACGATTACAAATGTAATCTAACTCCGAAACAATGCATCGATCGACTTCATTTGGCTTTTAGGGATGAAGCACCATCTAATAAGACTGTTTATAATTGGTTTGCCGAATTCCAACGTGGACGTACCTTTCTTTGTGACGAATTCCGTGAAGGTCATCCATCCACGTCTGTTGTTGCCACTAATGTTGATGCGGTGTGTGAAATGATTGAGCAAGACTGGCATATGACATACTGCAAGATTCAGGCATCCTTAGGCATTGACATGAAAGCAATACATATGATTTTGCATGATCACTTGAGTGTATGGAAATATTGGATCCCACACAATTTGACCAAAACTCAAAAACAGGCTCGTGTTAAATGGAGCAAAGAAATGCTCAAGAAATTCAACTGAGGTCGGTCAAATTTAGTCTACAACATAGTTACTGGGAACGAAACATGAATCTATTCGTATGAGCCCGAAAGTAAACAACAATCCATTGTTTGAGTATTTCAAAATGAGCTCAGAAACCAACAAAGTTGTTCGTTCACGCAGTGCTGCCAAGCAAATGATTGCTTGTTTCTTCAGTTATACCGGACATGTGGCAACCGTGGCTTTAGAGGATCGAAGGACTGTAAATACTGATTACTATACAATTTGTTTGCCAGAGGTTATAAATGAATTGCGTAGAACAAACCAAAATCGTCGCATCATCCTTCATCATAACAACACCAACTGTTACACAACACGTCAAACCATTGATTTTTTATCCAGTAAAAATGTCGAATTGATGACTCATTGTCCGTATTCACCTGATTTATCACCTAATGACTCCTTTTTGTTCCCTAACATTAAAAAGAAGATGCATGGTGAGCGATTTGAGTCGCCTGAAGCAGCTGTTGAAACATTTCGTACATTTCTGAGATTACAACCTCAGAGTGGAAAAAATTCGAAAATTGGTTCGAGCGTATACAAAAATGTATCGATCTTAAAGGAAAATACTTCGAAAAACAATAAAGTCATTTACCGAATTTTACATGTTTTTTTTCATATTGTTTGCAGAAACTTTTCTAGCAGCCTACCTATCATAGTCAAAGTGTACAAAAATGTACACTTTGACTATGATATATATATATATATATGTGTATATGTATATATATATATATATGTGTATATATATATATATATATGTATATACTGATATATATATATATATATATATATATATGTATATGGGGTATGTAAATATGAAACCGGAATTTACCAATAGATGGCCATAGCTGTCAATAGTTGCCGTCAGACCGCGTCATTGACGCCATTTCCTTGTTCTGGCATCTGATAAAGATTTTCAACTCACAACAATACAAGTTTCATACAACAGTATAGTTTGTAATAACGTTGAACGTGTCGAATTTTGTGCCTGGAAACTACAATTTGCGAACAGCATTGATTTTCTGTTACTATTTGAAGAAAACTGCTGCAGAATCGCATCGAATGCTTGTCGAAGCTTACGATGAGTATGCTCTTAGTAAATCACAGTGCTTTGAGTGGTTTAACAAATTCAAAAGTGGCGATTTTGACGTGAGAAACGAAGAACGTAGAAAACCACCGAAAAAGTTTGAAGACAGCGAATTGCAAGCATTGTTGGATGAGGATGACGTTCAAACTCAACAACAACTCGCGGATCAATTGAATGTGACACAAGAAGCCGTCTCTATACGTTTGAAATCCATGGGAAAGATCCAGAAGATGGGAAAATGGGTTCCACATGAACTGAATGAAAGACAGCAGGAAAACCGAAAAACCACTTGCGAAATGGTGCTCGCCAGGTACAAAAGAAAGTCATTTCTCCATCGAAGTGTGACTGGCGATGAAAAGTGGATATATTTTGAGAATCCTAAGCGTAAAAGATCATGGGTAACTCCAGGCGAATCATCGACATCGACTGCAAGGCCAAATCGCTATGGACGGAAGACAATGCTCTGTGTTTGTTGGGATCAGAAAGGTGTGATTTATTATGAGCTGCTAAAACCTGGCGAAATCGTTAATACTGAACGCTACCGACAACAAATGATCAATTTGAATCAAGTTTTGCGTGAAAAACGACCGGAATATCAAAAAAGGCAACACAAAGTGATTTTGCTTCATGATAATGCACCATCACACACAGCAAAACTGGTCAAGGAAACGATTGAGGCGTTTGGTTGGGAAATACTTTCGCATGCGGCTTACTCCGCACTTACCAGACTTGGCTCCGTCCGATTACTACTTATTTGCATCGATGGGACACGCACTTGCTCAGCAGCGCTTCACTTCTTACGAAGATGTACGAAAATGGCTAGATGACTGGTTTGGCTCAAAAGAGCAAAATTTTTTTGGCGTGGCATCCACAAATTGTCAGACAGGTGAGAAAAATGTATAACTAGCGATGGGCAATATTTCGAATAAAATATTTTTTATCATTTTCATGCAATAAACGTGTATTTTCTATAAAAAAAAATCCGGTTTCATATTTACATATGGTACGTCTTTGATTAACAATATTGCATTTTTGACATTCATGATTTTTAAAAGTGCAAAACTTGGAATAATGCAATTGTCCGCAAAACCAACACGGTGTTGAAGGAACTGAATCTTGATTGAGTAAGGAATTATATTGGTTTGTTTCTTACCTTGAAGATTCATTAATTTATTTGTGATTTTCATCTTAGGTTTGCGTTGTTGATCAGAACAAGAGCCACTATATTCAACTCTGATGAACATTAGTTTTGGATTATCATGTAAGGATGTGTCATGCTTAAAAAAACGAATTCAAGTAAAAGCATTCCATAAAAGGTCAGCTATCGATTAATGTCTTATTTACAAGACGACGGATTAGATTCCTTCAACCTTTTGCATCGATTTATTTTTTTACAATTATTGATCAATGTCGCCTAGACGATCTTTCCATTGAAGAATTAAAAAATGAAGCATGCAGCTATGGGCTTGTGTCTACCATTTCTCGGGATCTGTTGAATGATCAAATTATGACGCATTTGGAGCGAAATGGCCCTCTTGCTGATTTTGGTCATTCGTCTGCTGAATGGATCTTCCTCTAGCTTAGCACAGACATTTTTGGTTCAACCTAATAGTGTTACATCTGTTTCGGGTTCTTATCTTCCTGCTCCTGATTCTTCAATGCATCAAATATTTGATCTCTTCTTGGAACTGTTGAAGCAACAGAGTGAGATGATACAGAAGCAACAGAGCGAATTAAGGGGTAATATCACCTTGTAACCTGCAAAACTGAGCCTTATTTCAAAGTCTTACTGTGAACTCAAAAAAATTTTTTTTAATATGGGGTTTTGCACTAATGAAAGTACAAGTCTTTAGGTATAAAAAACATATTTTATTCAATTTTTTAAATACAAAATGGCGGCGTGGAAGCACACTGAAAAAAAGCCGTTTTTTTTTATACATCCGCATTGGCGTACATCTACAGGTCACAATTTTTTATCTAGAACAAAAAACCAAAGATTTTCTTCAAATATAAGGTAAAATGAAGTGAACATCGACGGATTTTTTTGAAAAATGAATTTAAAAAAAAATGGCATCGTTTTGATTGAAAAACTCGTTTTTTTCGAAAAAATCGATCGAAAATCGGCTATAAAATCGGTTCAACAACAAATATCGAAAAAATCCTCCGATGTTCAGAAAATCATGTTTTTAAGATACAGTAAAAATTTCAAAGCAATCGGTTGAAAATTGTAGGCTCTATGTGTACGCCAAGTTCAAAAAACATGGTTTCGAGATAAACGCGTTTAAAGTTTCAAGTAGTATGTTTTTAGTGAAATTTTTGTTTTACCTTTAATCTGCAATGCCTGCTCCATACAATTGGCCTTCCAAATGAAGATTCTCTTGGTCCTCATCTTTTCTGGATGAAGTTGCATCTTTCCGGGCAGCTTTAGCCTCTTCAGTGAGGGAGCGCTCGGAAAGCGAGATACGCTTATTTCGCTCCCCGACTACGCTCAGAAAATCGCTATTTTGATAAACTTAAAATATTTCCCCCCCCCCCCATAATCAACATTTCCTATCATTCTTGGATAGTTTAGGGAGTGTTTAAGCCAATAAACAAAAAATGGAGAAAAAAAAAGTCACAAGGTGATATTACCCCTTAATACAGCAGGTGATCCAGCTGGTTTTGTCAATCCGCAGTATCAACGTAGATTCTCAAGGAACGGTATCTTCTCCTGATATTTCTGGAGCTGCAGTTCAAGACAATAGGCCTTTATCTAGTGTTCCTGTGGCTCAGGCCGTTAATCTACTTACATCATGACTTCCTTTATTCTCTGGATTGGAAGATAAGAATGTTGACAATGGATTGAAAAGGTAGAACGTGTTTCCCGTCTCCACGCAGTCTCCGACCAAGTAACACTTTTGGCAGCCTGTAGTAAGTTGAATAAAACCACAAAAGACTGATTAGACCTCAGGTATCGTTAATGATTCTGGGTTCAATTTAAAACAAGTCATTTCTCAAAGATTTAGAAGAGACATTCCTTTCCATGTAACTTTCCAAAAAGTAGAAAGTCTTAAATGGAATTTTACTAAGGAGTCTTTTTAGGACTATGCGCCATGCAGAAATTGAAGCTAATGTGAAACCGTCGATTATCTGAAAACGAAAGCATAAATTTTTTAATCTTAGGGGTTGGAAATGCCTCGATTAAAATCTCGGCTTCAATGATTCAAGCTGAATCTTCGGATCAATTTTTAGATAAAATGCATGTACTAATTTTGGCCTATGACGATCCTTCTAAAAAATTTCCTTCTCCTCCTTTTGAGACGAACAAGGATAAAGAAAATATAAAAAATGAAGTGGTAACTCTTGGAAAAGCTAGTTCCTCATCTGATTCTTCCAAGGACTTATTCTGTGTATGTCTGCCAGACGAAAAGACGCACTCGAGACAACTGTGCTCGTCTGAAGAGAAAAAAAAATAGAACAGAGATGCTTCTCCTTTTACTCAATCCTCTTCGGTAGTTCAATCGAGGAGACGCCAATGCCTTTTACGGAATCATCTCAACCAGTTCAACCCTCCTCGTTCTTGTCCTCCCCAACCGTGGTTGAATCCGAATCTTCTTTCAACATCTGCGACAATGTTGTTAGGGTGATATCTATGAATGACGTTAGTTGTTCATTAGATGCATTGATCATTTATACGTCCTTCAATCTTTACAAGATTCATTGGCATTCCCTTCTTTCAGTTGAAAATGCCCTCTCGAACTTTTAATGTTTTAAATAAGAATATAATAAAAGTTCGTGGAGAGTTTACCTTAGATTTTCAGTTTATATCTTTCGGAATAAAACTTTTAAAGTCTCTTTTCTTGTCTTAGAAGACGACGAACTTTTTATAGATCTTAGTCACGATTTCCTACAAATATATAAAGTCGTTATTGTTTGTGAAACTTTTGGAAATGAGAGATCAAAGATTCAATTATTTTCTGAGATAGCTTCTCTAAATGATAAAGATGTACCTTATACATTTACCGATGCCGATGAATCAAAGGTTCGAATCTGATTTCCGACCTTTGATTGATGAAAAACTTAAATTTTTGATTTGTGAAACAGAAAATGCTCATGTTACTTCAATCGAAGATGATCATGTAGTTACTGCATCTCTCAAAGACAATACTACTTATGTTTACTCTCCTAGGCGTTTTACTTGGGCTGAGAGAAATCAGATTCGAGAAATAATGGATGACCTCTTGAAAAGAGGGATAATTAAGTCTAGTAATTACACATTATTGTGCCAGGGTGGTATCTGTAATGAAAAAAAATGCGATTATGTGTAGATTTACGTCCTTTGAATGAACGTATTATTAAACAAAAATATCCCTTTCCTTTAATCGAAGATTGCCTTGCTCGCCTTGGCAACAAATAGTTTTCTCATTACTCGATCTTAAAGACAGTTTCCATCAAATAGATGTACATCCGAATCATACAAAGTATTTTGCTTTTGCGACTCCGGATGATCAATTTGAATATACAAAATTTCCTTTCAATTACTGTGAATAATTCCAAAAATTTGAATTTCAAAAAAGAATAATTCAAATTTTTCAACCTTTAATTCGAGAAGATAAAGTCCTTGTTTATACAGACGATATTTTGATTCCGTCTGTTACTGTCGAGGAAAACTTATTTAATTTGAAAGAGGTACTTTTGTACTTAAACGTTATAGATTTAAGTTGAATTATAAAAAGTGTAATTTTCTCAAAAATTGAATATCTATTCTTTCCCCTTCAGAGATCGCCATATTAAGGCGATAAGAGATTTTACAAATTCTGCGAATGTTCAGATTCAGCGTTTCTTTGATCTTACAAACTTCTTTCGTAAATTCATTAAAGATTACGCTTTGAAGACTCATCCTTTGATAAACTTAATACGAAAGTTAGTTTCATTTAATTTTGATAAAGATTGTGTAAAGGCTTTCCAGATTTTGAAAAAAGAATTGATTTTGTATCCGGTTCTCCGATTATACAATTCTTTTGCTGAGACTGAATTACATACTGACGCGAGTGCGTTGGCGTTGGCTGCCATTCTTTTTCAAAAGCAAGACTGGGGAAAGTGGGTGCCTGTCGCTTATTTTAGCCAAGTCTCCAATTTGGCAGAGGCTAAATATTATAGTTTCGAGCTAGAGAAGTTGACTGTGGTTAGGGCGATTGAGCACTTTCATATTTTCCTTTATGGCCTGGAGTTCACGGTCGTAATCGATTGCCATGTCTGGTATACGCTGTAAACAAAACTCATTTAAATCCTCGATTCGCTAGATGGACTGTTAGACTACAGAATTACAGATTCAAAGTTTTACACCGACCTAGTATCAGAATGGCACACATCGATGCCCTCAACAGAGGGCATCGACGTGTGCCATTCTCAGAAGTGACTGCTCTGGTCGAGTCTTTACTTCTTGAAAGAGAACGAAAACAGTTGTTAGATCCTAAAATCAAGGAAATAGCTGAGGAAATAGCTTGAGTTCTCCGATCACCCGAAATTCGAATTAATTTGTGGACTGGTATACCGTAAAGGAACTGATCTCCCATGATTTGTCGTTCCTGAAACAATGATTGAAAATGTTATTAGAATATAATGATGACTTAGCTCATTGTGGGTTAGAAAAACCAGTCTCAGTGAACATTACTGGTTTCCTTTTCTTCGTAAACGAGTATACGATCATATTAGTGATTGTGTAATATGTTTAATCCAATACAGATTACAAATCTAATGAAGGTGAATTGCAGATCACTGACACACCATCTTTCCAGATTTTATATATGGATCATTTCGATCCCATATGTGAATCTAGTAAGGGTTCTAAGCATTTTTTGGTCTTAACTGCTTTTACGCGATATATTTGGCTTTTTCCGACTAATTCCACTGCTTCCAAAGAAGTTATTAAACATCTTATCTCTTTGTTTCGTATATTTGGAAATCCAAACAAGATCGTTTCGGATAGAGGCACGGCTTTCACCTCACAAGAATTCACTGACTTTCTGAACTCAAAAAATATATTGGATGTGGGAAAAAGTTCGTGGCGTTTTTTCCACTAGATGGCACTAAATGCTCAGCACTCGGTAACTACTAATCGCATCGACACTAGACGTGCGTTTAAAAAGTGACATTTTAATCTTTGTTTTGAATCGAAAAATATTGAAATCGGAAATATGGATCAAAAGTTATTTTATTTTGAAAATGGAAATAAATAAGGACAAAATTCGCTACATTTTGCAGTATTACTACGATAAAGGCAAGAACGCTGCACAGGCTTGTGAAAAAATTTGTGCTATTTACGGTGAAGATACTCTATCAAAATCAGCAACACGGAAATGGTTCGCTCGTTTTCGTATTGGAAATTTCGATGTGAAAGATGAACCTCGCTCCGGTCGACCAATCACTGAAAAATCCGATGAAATCATGGAAAAAGTCGAGCGTGATAAGCATGTGAGCACTGTGGAGATTGCCAGGGAACTAGGCATCGATCACAAAACAGTTTTAAATCATTTACACAAAGCTGGATACAAAAAGAAGCTCGATGTTTGGGTTTCTCACGAGTTGAGTGTTAAGAACATGATGGACCGAATTAACATTTGCGATACGCTACTGAAACGGAATGAAATTGAGAAGAGAATGATAACTGATGATGAAAAATGGAACACGTACAACAATCGGACTCGCAAAAGATCGTGGATAAAGGAAGGAGAGAAGGCACAAGCAATCGCAAAATCTGGATTAACCTCTCTCTCTCGAAGAAGAAGGTGATGTTGTGTGTGTGGAGGGATTGGAAGGGAATCGTTAACTATGAGCTGTTATCGCCCGATCAAATAATTAATTCCGAACTCTACTGTGAACAATTGGAGAGATTACAACAAGCAATTGAGAGGAAGAAGCGGCCAGAATTAATCAATAGGAGGGGTGTCTTCCATCACGATAACGCTCGACCACACACATCTTTGATAACTCGACAAAAATTGCGAGAGCTTGGCTGGGAAGTCTTAATGGATCCACCGTATAGTCCTGACATAGCACCCTTAGATTATCATTTGTTTAGGTCTCTGCAGAACTCTCTTAATGGTGTAAAGCTGGCTTCAAAAGAGGCCTGTGTAAAAATCACTTGAAACAATTTTTCGACCAGAAACCATAGAAGTTCTATCGCGATTATGGCTCTGCCCTAAAAATGGCAAATATTATTGAAAATAAGGAGCATATTTGGTTTAAATAAATTGATTTTAATACTCTAAGAAAAACACTTGAATTTTACTAAAAAACCGCCACGAACTTTTTCCCACACTCAAAATATCATAGACTTATTGCCCCAGCTGTTCCTTAGGCCAATGGTTTGGCTGAAAGAGCTAATCGTTTTTTAAAATCTTCTTTAAAGAAATTTGTTAGTAATCAAATAGATTGGGAATTATGCTTTGAAACTGTTCAATATGCTTTTAATAGTACACAACATTCAGCGCTTAAGATTTCTGCTTCTAAATTGCTACTCGGTTATGATCAGCGTAACAATTCCGATGCCAAACTTATTAAGCTTTTGAATGAGATTGCGGATATTGATAAAGATTTTTCTTTTGAAAGAGAAAAAAAGCAGAGAATTGACTCTGAACGTTGCAAATAAAATTAAATCTTATAGTCTTAGAAGTCTTATTATGATAAATTTCGTAAATCTTTTTCTTATTATATAAACCGGGACTCTTGGTTATGATTGATGGTCAGAGACTGCTATTAAAACTGGTGAATGCAGAAAATTGAAATCTGATTTCAAAGACCCTTATAAGATCTTATAAGTCTTGGACAAATATCGTTATGTGATTCAAGATATATTAGGTTCCAGCATAACCTCTAGATCATAGAACACAATTCTCTCTCTTGATCGTATGAAATTATGGATTAAAGCATTACCTGAAGATAATCAAGTTTCCGATATGTAGAGTTTAAAAAAAATCTCTCTCGTTCTAGTCTGCGTTTTAACCTGTTTTACAAATATGTTATGTTATGTGTTTAAAACATTCTAAAATATTTTATAGTTACTTATTAAGTCTTTAAGATATTGTTATTACGCACATACATATGTTTTATCTCTGCTACACTTACCAAAAACACTTGTTAAAATTTGTACAAAACTGTTTATCCTGATAACCAAATTCAAATAGTGTTCGGGTCGTACACATAGTCAGTATTGGCCAAACTGTAAGAAATGGATAATCTCACTATCTCACACCGCGACTGATGCGTCACTGCGCCACTTGTGCTATTCGGCGCTACTCTTAAACTCGTTGCCATCTCAATGCACTCGATACTCCTTAATAACGGCTGTTTATAGAAGACAGACGCGCTGTTGATTTTTGTTCCAATCACAGAAATGATAAGATCGTTGTATTGATTTATCCATATTCTTTATTGAATTAAACCAATTTTATCCGATAAACCTTTGAGAATTAAATTATAAATAATTAGAAGAAAGCTAATCGTTGCCCTCCAAAAGAACTCCTTTTGAAAACGCTCGCAAATCAAAGGATCTTTTAATACTTAGTATTCATGTTTTAAGAATATGACAAGTATTCTCTCCCTCTCCCCCCCTCTCTCTCTCTCTCTCTCTCTCTCTCGTGAATAAATATTAATTGATATAATATAATATAATAAATTGATGTTAATTTCATTTTCAATTCTATTTTAAGATCCAATAATAATCGTCTTTAATTTAATAAATTTGACATTTATTAGCACTTAAATATTTAGCAATTAACGTTCTTGTAATCGGACAAGAAATTCTCATTCATGTATTTAAATCTCTATTTCTTAAATTAATTCAGAAAAGAGTTATAAAAGTGGCATCCTTCTATTAAATAATTAAATAATGTACGTGGATATGACATTATAACACTAATTACACCAACGTATTTCTCAATATTTTTAGTCACTTTATGTATACATATATGCAGGCTATCCAGCAGTTCAAATTCAATAGATGACGATAGTATATATTTCGAAGAAGACATTGAAAGTTAATAATTTATTAAGTAATAGCAATCTTGACTTTGATACATTTTAAGCCAAACAATTGAAGGAACTGGAACTCCCAATAGGAATAATTATTATACAACCCAAGGATTGAGGTAGCCAACCAGAAGGAAGAAAAGAAGGAACTGATCAGAAGTTTCAACTACAAGGACAAAGGGCTTATACCTCAAAAATCCTAGACAGGATTTATCTCCTCAGATTAAACTGATAATGAGTGACGAAAATAAGTGCTACGAGATTAGGCAATCTATTTTATCCGTTGGATTAATTACCGGATAATAAATTAACTCGAGAGTCCGGTCACAGTATAATATGCATGTTTTACAATATTCTTTTCGGCTAAACCGACGGATTTGCATCTCGGAGACGAAGTCTAGGTTTTGAAAATTTTTCCCATTAATCAAAAATAAAATACAAAATCGAATAGGTCTTACAAACATAGACCATTTTTATTAGAAAGTTTTCCACATGGATTTTCTTTTCAAAAAAATATCTCTCGAGAAATACGGATCTATTCCCATATAACATACAAAGAACATCCTAACATACAAGAGACATCTCTATAGACGTTCAAAAAATATGCTACGTCTTGAGGTTGTTCAATTTTTTCTCTAAGAGATTAATTACTTTAAAAAATTTATACTTTAACTTTAGAAATCAACGATTTTAGAAAATAATTTATAATCGATACTTTTTCGTATATTATTAAATTCCAATTATTAAATTCAAAAAAAAAATAAATTACATTAGTTTAACATCAGTGGTGACATTAAAATTATCTTGAAAAATAACAGTTTGTAAATCCAACAAACATTACCTTATTTCATAATAAATTTATTTCATATTTTATGATTGAGTTTGAAATATATCATAAAATATAAAACATTACATATAATCTATAGCTTTTTCTGGTTTAAGTAAATGTAGAGTTAATTCACACATTTATAATTGACACATATGTACACATATATTTTTACTTTATGTATTTTGTGTAGTGAGAATCTATCATTATAATGTGTTAAGTGCAACGAAGGGAGGGAAAATAAATTTTAATTTCGTAAAGTGATGCTAAGGTTAATTAATTAAAGCTAAGAAAATTTAATGCAATATGATTTGGTGCTGTCATATCAATTAAAGTTCTAATGTCCTAATTTTTATGTGAAAAAAATTTATTAGTATCAAGATATTTTAATAAAGAATAACACAATATAACATATATTGTTGCAGATTATATAGGTCGTTTTATATATCCAAAGATGTATAACAAATATCTAAAAATATATGATATATATCCAAAGATATATAAAATGATGAACATGCTGAAAGAAAAATACTTGAAGATAGCATTTTGATTGCCATAATAAAGAAATTATTACTAATAGTTAGACATTTTTTATAAATTTTAAATAATTGAATACAGTCAAATTAAATTAAATAATAAACAAATGCAATAATGTATTGTATGAATTAATTAAATATAATTAATTAATATAATTAATACAATATATGAAAATTGTTGCAATTGCAACCACTTCCTTTATATTAAGTTTTCTTTACTTTTAATGAATTTTATGCTTTTCTCTACAAATGATTTATCGTGTCTTTAGAATTTTTAGTTTACAAACTACTATTTTATATACAATAAAAGTCAAAACGTGATTAAAAGTTAAAACTTAAAACAATGTGATTGAAAAGGCATACACCACGAGCGCAAGATGTTAGTAGCGAAATATTTATATTTTAATAGATTATCATAGAATAAAAACAATATAATAAAATAGACATTTCGGCCTTATATCAGGCCATCTTCAGTACAAAATTCATATTCACAAAAATTAATATGTGTTATAATTTTCATACATGTTGAGAACACCTAATTTCGAATAAATTTTATTCACGTTATAATAATGAGATAAAACATTTTACACACTCAATTACAATTATATTTTCGAATAAAATAAGCTTGACGCTCAGGTTATTGTATTATAAAAAATTTTTTTTTTTTATATAAAATTTTTTTAGTCCATAAAATCATNCAACAGTTAGTCGAATTTATTGGAACACATAATTTCCAGATTCTATTAAATGTGAAATTTATTAATAATGTTAATAGCTCTTCAATTGAAAAAATAAATTTAACTATGATATATACATATATATATATACATATATATATACATATATAATATATATTATGATACCTGTGTTAATAATAAGTTGAGTTGTGAAATCCAAGACTTGGAAAACTATATTGAACTGCTCAAGAATCAAAAACAAAATATCTAACTCTAATCATGAAAGACGGTTTATATACAATTTATATCCCGCGAGTGGAAAATTCTAGAATTATGTGGAAGAAGTTATGTTTAACAAGGGTAAGTATGCTTCTGGTAATTTTTCCGTATCATTTTGTTTATTTATTTCGTTATTTTATTTCTTTATAAAGATCATTTCTGACGTTAGTCTCTTTTGAAAGAATGCTTCTATAGCTAATATCTGAATATTATCCCAATTAAATTTGTGATAATATTCAAATTGATGTTGTGAGACCACATTGTGAGTGCTATTTAATTTTTTAATGTTAGTTTTATATTCATTTATTCTAGTTTTAACTTTCTTTTTCGTAAGACGAGTCACAATCGAGGCAGCTTATTTTATATACGACATTACATTGTTCCATTCTTTCTAATCTGTCTTTACCCGATTTAATAATGGAACGTATTGATCGGTTTGTAAGTTATTTTAAAATTATTTTTTTCCGCAATCGTTTTAAATTTCTTCGAGNTCTCCGAGATGTCCTTCATGTAAGGTATTGTAAAATATTTTATATATTCCACAATTATATTAAAATGCACATTCAAGTATAAACTATGTAATATTTTATATTGTTTTAGTGTATATATTATATACATACATATTTATTGGCGATATTGCTGCGTGCAGGATGAATTTGTAGTGGCATGGCCATGCGATCACCGTTCCAAGCGTTCCCGCGGTATGATTGCTTCGAGGGCACTTGGTCGAGAAAAATGAGATTTTCCCTGTTTTCCAAAATTTATTTAAACAGACCTCAAATGCGGGCGAACGTGTTTCACAGTAGATACGGAAAGGATCTCAACGGTGTGGTAGCGCGATAAAAAACTATTCAGCGCGAGGCGAAACACGTGCTGTCGACGAGACAATCAGAGCGGCCATTATGATCTGAATATATCGGATCGATTACGCGCGACGCATGCGTCGCTTAACAATTAATATCTCGTTCGTCGCTTGATCTCGTTCGTCGATTGATCGATTCTTTATCGGGCGATGTGACTAGACGCCGTAAACGATAAGGGTACCGAACACGCCGCCTGCCTTGAAAAGGTTAACTTTCAATGTGATATACAAGCATGAACTCTTTAACGTAACATAAAATACGAATTGCTTCGATGCGACTCAACATCGCATCTAGTCATTGCACTGAAAATCAACAAAACTTGACATCTAAATACGCAAACTGAAAAACAATATAATAAATTATTCTTATTCAACGGTAAAGAGAAGTTTGGGCGAAGCCTGATATACTTAGAAGGTAATAGTTGAAGGCACTTAAATCTAAATGCTTAATAACGTATAGACTAAATTTCGGTAATATTGGTAATATTGATAGCTTAGACAGTGGCCTTACATAGGAACTCTTGACAATCCTCACAATTGCGATGCGCGTGATGCTGTCGGGACCGGGATAAACCTCCTGGACCCGCCCCGTTGCCCACTGAGGTGGAGCCCGCTAGGTTCGGCTGCTTTATGAGCACAAGTTGATTAGTTGACAGCTGAATTCCCTTGTTAGCCATCCATTTGGTTCGTGCTTGTAGAGAGTGAAGATACTCATTATTCCACCTGCGCCAAAAATGCTACCGGGTTTGCTCTACGCGTTGCCACTGCAGCAGCCTATTTTCGTTGACGTCGCTCAAGTCAACGCAAGGAAGACCATTCAAAGTCGTGCCAACCAAGAAATGTCCCGGACTTAGGTACGCTAGGCTCGTTAAGATTAACGATAAGAGGGGACGCGAATTGAGTATCGCCTCTATTTCACAGAGAGTCGTTTGCATTTCCTCAAAGGTCAAATGAGCCTTGCCCACGATCCAAGTCATATGGTATTTGGCAGATTTCACAGCTGCCTCCCACAAACTTCCAAAATGGGGTGCATTAGGCGGGATGAAGCTCCATGAAATTTCCAACTCGCGCAGAAAAATCTTTAATCTTGAACTGGACTTGTTGATCNTATATATCGTATAATTCTTGAATTTGCTTATGAGCGCCCACGAAGGTGGTCCCGTTATCCGAATACATATGCGTGGATCTACCCCTACGAGAAATGAATCGCTTAAAGGCAGCAATAAATGCTTCAGACGTAAGGTCACTTACTAACTCTAGGTGGACCGCCTTCGTGGCGAAGCAAAACACAAAAAGCGAAACATACTTGTGACTTCGCGCGTTTCGACGCTTTCCCGTAACAAGAGCGGCCCGGCATAGTCTACACCGCAGCGAGAGAAAGGTCTAGAGACGCTAACTCGACTGGCTGGTAATGAGCCCATTAAGACTTCTGATTGATTAGGTTTAGCCCTAAAACAGGTAATACATTTTTGTATTATTCCACGCACGGTGGAGCGCAATGATAGCGGCCAAAAGCGCTGGCGCACGAAAGCCATCGTGGCTTGCAGACCCGCTTGCAAGTTTCGTATGTGTTCGCGCTCTATAATACGCTGAGTTAATATGTGTTTGCTTGGCAGAAGAATTGGATGGCACGCATTGAACGCGAAATTTTTTAACCTCCCGTTAACTCGCATTAATCCGCTTTCATCTAACAAAGGAGATAAGCGTTTACAATTTCGTTTTTGACTAGCGCTTGATACTCGTGATAGAACGCTCGCTGTTGCACCGTTCTGCAAATACAATAAGCGATATTTAAAGCGATAGATGTTTCAACGGGGGACACGAAATCATATACCGCTTGTTCCCGATGCGCCTTGGATAATCGCAAACAATACGCTATGATGCGACATATTTTATTTAAATTGGAATACTTATTTAGCAAGTCGTCGACGACGCAAGGATGTGAAATGGAAACGGTTACGCGGATTTTCCTTTATTCGGGAAGATCGTTGTCCAAACGCGTGAAGATACTGGGCGGCCAGTGTTTTTCCCATTTTAGAAATTCGGAGCTATTCCACCACCTCTCAGCATTGATCACGTTGCAAGGATTTACATATCGGGGTTGTCGGAGGATGCTACATGACGCCAGTGTTTGATTTCTGTTAGACGCTGAATTTCGCTCACTCTATTTGCCACAAAAACTGACCACCGTCGCGAGGGGGAGGTTATCCAGTTTAACGCGATCGTCGAGTCTGACCAAAGATAAGGGCATTTCGAGAGTTCTAATGACTCTCTGACTTTGTTGATTAAGCGCGCCAATAGCAAGGCGGCTGATAGCTCTAATCGCGGTAACGAGACGGTCTTGAGCGGCGCAACGCGAGATCTTGAGCATAGTAACTCAGAGTGATGGTCGTTGAGACCGAACTTGGTGCGAAGGTATATGCAAGCTCCGAACGCGCGCTTGCTGGCGTCACAAAATCCGTGCACTTCCACGATTGATTGATGGGTATTGGGTTTAACGCATCAAGGAATTTTTAATTGATTCAGATCACCCATCTGTGATCTGAAAGCGATCCAGCGAATGTGGATGTCCTGAGAAACGGACTCATCCCATTGGATGGCCAATTCCCACAAATCTTGCAGGATGAGTTTTGCGATCACAATGACCGGACCCAGAAGGCTCAGAGGATCGAATAATTTAGCGACCTCGGAAAGTATGACCTGTTTTGATACAACGTGGGCTTCTGTCTCAAGTTTGCAGAGAAACTGGAATGTATCCTGATACTGATTCCACTGCATGCCCAGAATCCACGAATCCACAGCATTATCTCTGGCACACGGTCACGATTGTCTATTTCCAATAGTTCAGGGCAGTTCGAGACCCATTTGCTTAACTCGAATGCTCCTAATTTTAACAGTTGAATAGTTTCATCGCGAATTAGTTTTAATTCGTCGACTGAATCCGCTGAGCATGTCAGCGACATAAAAATCCCGAAAGACACATGCTGAACCGCGAGTGAACTGATGAGCGTGCTGCTTAGCCAAATGCTTAAGGCATCTGGTGGCCAGAAATGAAGCAGAAGCTGCACCGTAAATGACGGTAGTGAGTTCGTACGTATCGACATTAGCAGATAGATCGTCGCGCCAGAGAATTCTCTGCAGGCGCGTCTGGGACGGATGCACTAAAATCTGCCGATACATTTTTATGATGTCAACGGTGATGACATAAGCGAAAAAAAGGAAACGTATCAAAATTGAGAATCTTGTTGAACGGTCGGTCCCACTAGAAACGCGTCGTTTAATGATACGTCGGAACTGCTGCGGCAAGATGCATCGAATACAACACGGATTTTCGATGTTTGCTCGACCGTTTTGAAGACGCAATGATGGGGGAGATAAAATGATATTAGTTCTTTCGCAACGTGGTTACGTGAAACGAGTGAACCCTTGAGGCGGTCGATATGGTGCTGTCCAAACGATCCGCCAAAATCCAGCCCAGTCGTGTTTTCTGGAGAGTTGGGTGCTTGTCGGAAGACCTGACTTGACCGATGCATATCAAATTCCAAAACAATTCCACTCCGATCAGCAGATCGATATCCGACGATATGTGAAATCGCGGCTCAGCCAAACGAATGTTGCGCGGAAAATCAAATTTGCCGAAGAGATCGCCGGAATCTTATCAGTAACCTGATCAGTCACGATGCATTCGATAGCCGCGGTGTACGAGTTGAGTCGCGATTGTAATTGGATTCTAGCCACGTGACTGGACGAGGTCACCGTGCCGTTGACGCCCGAAATCGAGACATTTAATGGGCGCGTTTCTAAACCGAGCGTTTCCACAAATTTCTTGGATACAAAGTTCGCTTGCGATCCGCAATCCAACAAAGCTCGGCACGCCCTGCGTGAGCTCGTAGACGAGCACAACCGCAGTCGAGAGCATAACTTGTTCGCTATTAAATGATCCTGAAGTATGAGTCGCTACGAGGGAGCGGGGAGGAATTTCCTTAGATGCAACTTTCTTATCGGTATTGTTAGTCGATGGGTCCGCAGCTGAGGGCATATGAAGCAGCGTATTGTGCTTTGCCTCGCAGACCTTGCATTGACTAGAGGTGCCTTTACTTGATGCATGAGAAGAGGAGAGCAAACAATTGACGCAGAATTTGCGACTGCGAATTTCCGCAGTCCTTTGTGATACCGGAAGTGCTACGAAGTTTTTGCAATAATAAATGACGTGATCGCTTTGACAGAAGTGACATTTGGGTTTAACGGTAGCCGCGCACGACGATGACCGCTTAACATTTGATTGTGATTTTGCCTCGACCTTTGCGGAAGTGGTGCTGGCTCTTGTGGTAGCCTCGAGCACCTGACATCGATGAGCGATAAAATCTAACAGCTGTTTAAGCGACGGCAGTTCGTTGCCCGTTAAGGAAATTTCCCACTCGCGTAACATAAGTGAGTCAAGTTTAGAGGTTAAAATGTGGACAAGAATATCGTCCCAATGCGTCGACGCTTCAATGCCTGAAGGGCGTGCAAATGTTTCGCGGCGCCGTCAGAGATTCTTCTGAGATCGATTGAATTTTCCTTTGCCATAGCCGGCAAATCTATGATAGCCTTGACGTGAGTTTGAACAATCACGCGTTTGTTGTCATATCGGTCTCTGAGAATTGACCACGCGACGTCGTAATTAGCGTCCGACAATTCTAATGAACTGATTACAGCATTTGCATCGCCGGTGAGTGACGCCCGTAGATACTGAAATCTTTACATATTTGAGAGCGAGGTGTTGGAATGGATAACCGAGTTGAATGTATCGAAAAATGGGAACCATTCATCATATTTGCTGGAAAATGTTGGTAAATTTAATTTAGGCAACCGAATATGCGTACCACGATCTGAATCACGAACACTTGAAGAGGACGGAGAAAAGATGGACGTTCGCAATGTCGGCGAAGGAGAAATGAGCTCGCGGATCTTGGCGGATAACGCTTCCTCGAAACCGTCTCGATGGCAGTCTTCGGCCGTCTAATAATTCTAGACGCGATTGCACCTCGTTATACTCCGCCCAATAGTGCTCGAATTCCGCTCTTCGAGATGAGCCACTATTGACAGGTTAATAGCGACTATTGACTCTACATAAGTTCTGATACGCATACATGATGCCTTTATGGTTGCGCGCTGTCGCTTAAGTATCGTCGCTTCTGATTGGTCGACCATCTTGAATGCAACTACGAATGCGCGTACGGACGCGGCGAAGGGAACTTGGTCGGCAACGGAGACAATGGTCTTCCTCACCTTGTTACGCACGCAATTAATGCTAAAAAAGGATGTGACAGATGCTGGATGCCTTCCAGTCGAGCGTTGTTGGACGGAAATGTTCCTCTCGCAGATGCTGCGCCGTTGAGAGATGGCTTCCGTTGCACGTCGTCCGGATCGGGCCTTGTTTTTCCACCGTCGAAATTCCGCTCGCAAAACGTTGATACTGCGTCAGGATATGACGTAATATGAGCCGGGCTGCATCTCTGATGCTTAGATGCGGGCCTTGCGGCTGTTTTTGTTGAGTTGCGTGCTGCCGCTGATGCGACGCTTACACTAATTGCTCTACTGCGACGCTTGTCTCGTCTCGATGAGATAACCTTGTCTGACTGCTAAATTGCTGCTCGCCACTTCACTGAGGCCAAATACTTGACAGTATCCGGCTCGAAGGACCAAAGAAATGTTGGCGATCTTGCTGCGTGCAGGATGAATTTGTGATGGCACGGCCATGCGATCATCGTTCCAAGCGTTCCCGCGGTATGATTGCTTCGAGGGCACTTGGTCGAGAAAAATGAGATTTTCCCTGCTTTCCAAACTTTATTTAAACAGACCTCAAATGCGGGCGAACGTGTTTCACAGTAGATGCGGAAAGGATCTCAACGGTGCGGTAGCGCGATAAAAAACTATTCAGCGCGAGGCGAGACACGTGCTGTCGACGAGACAATCAGAGCGGCCATTATGATCTGAGTGTACCGGATCGATTACGCATGCATCGCTTAACAATCGACATCTCGTGGATTGATCGATTCTTTATCGAGCGATGTGACGCCATAAACGATGAAGGTACCGAATAATATTGAAACATGTAAAAAAATAAATTTGTTCAAATAAAAGGAAAATGTTCAAGATTTATTGACATGTAATTGCATCTAACAATATTAATGCATTGACTACGCCATGAGATTATGGGCGGTATTTATAATATATTTTTATTTTAAAATCATCTCAAGTAATGTCTTAAGATGCTAATGCAGCTTTCTGATTGATTTATAACATCTTGAGGTATTGTACTTAAGACGGTCTTAAATATAAGATCTGACTATGAATACCGCCTACGACTATGATCAGATATCATATATACCAAAAAATTAACGGGAAAGAAACAGTATTTATCTGATATAGTATTACGTGGCAGATGGATTTAGTGTTGCGTGGCTGTGACAGATTTCTCAATCTCAATAGTAGTCAACTTTAACGCTTAAGGGGTTACACCACTGTAAAATTTTCAAAAAATCGATTATTTTTTAATTGGCTTAAAAGATACTTTGAAACCTCTAGAATACGGAAAAAAAAGATTTATACCTGCTCGTGATCGTTTTCATTGAATTCTCGACCCTTATTCCAAGCGCCTCGGATGGCTCTAAAACGACTACCTGCGTAAAACCGTTACCCGTACAGCAGATACCGGTTCTGACCGCCCATTTGAGTTCTATTTTCTAAGAGGCCAATTTTAATCTAGAAGGACAGCTTTATGGTCCAGGAATAGCAGATTAATGGTAAAAAAATTTTAACTGTCAAATTTTTCATTTTTTCACATCCATAACAGAACTCAAAACTTTAAACGTCGTTTTCTCGAAACACGTTTTTTCATCACGGCACGCAGCATAACTCAAACAATTTTTATTTTATTCACTCCAAATTTTTACCACAGCTTTAAAAGGACATTCCGCAAAGAAATACGTAGGGGATTTTTGATACGTTGAATTTTAGATTTTATATGTACAATTTAATCTTCATTTTTTGGTCAAAAATTGGACTGTTAACTTCAAATGCTTGCCAAATACGCAAAACTGAATATTTTCAAAATCCCCTACGTATTTCTGTAGCTATATTTATGTAGATTAAGAAACAATTTTTTAATTTGTTCTAGATTCAATCCTACGATACTTATACTGCGTGCCGCGGAGGACTTCAAATTTAACCACGCCCACGGAAACGTCTCTATCGCCGCCATTTTTAAACTTTTTACTGCGAAAATTTTTATTTAAATTCTTCGATACATGATTAAAAACATCCTTGAATATTATTATTTTATTACTCTTCCTTGCACCGAAAAAAAAATTGTAAAAATACGCTTCTTTTTCACAAGTTACAGTGGTGTAACCCCTTAATATCTCGGTTCGCAGGGCAGAATGACGCTTATTTCTGCTAGATTCTTTCCTTTTATGCGTCGAAACCCAATTTTATTGATTTTTTATCTGCGCAAGCTAACTATATAATTACTAAATTTTCTGCTAAAACAGTGAATTTATATTTTTAAAGCAATGAACCACTGCTGTGACAGATTTCTTAACCTGAATACTCTGTTGAAACTTCTTGTAAGTTTTTTTGTATCAGATATTAAAAGAATTATATGTGATTAATTAAGATTACTAAATAGACATACATGATCATATAAAAATCTTATATAATTTACAGTTGGAAAATCACAGTTGGAAAAGACTACAATATGGTATATATGCAAGTACATATATAGTGTATATTAGTAATTCAAGATTGAATTATTTAAAGCAATGAAGATCCAGCTTCGACCGTAATAGGTATTTTTAATTTCTAGTATTGACTTATATAATTTGTTCATGAATCTCACCAGTAATCTTTAATGACCTTAGGAATCTGGAATGAATCGTACACGACGATTTATATAGCAATGAAAAGATTTTAATTGATAATTTAGCTTAAAATACTCTTAAGAAATAATTTTTTTACATGATCACTTCAAAATTATAAACGTATCGTCCATCCCAGTAAATAAAATGTAATTAATTAATGAACAGAAACTGGATTGAATATATGAAATAAAAAAGAAAAATATTTTAATTTGTTAGAATACTGAAGATGACTGATGAATAGTAGGTCTAAACGTATATTATCATTGTCTTAATTAATAAATTATAATTTCGTTATAATAACTGGCGTAGACTTTTTATGCTCCTTTCCCAAGTTAAATTTGATTTAGTCGAGAAGCTGTTATACAATCTATAAAATAATAATAAAAACAATTAATAATATTCTTGAGACTTCCACGGGTGCTTTCTATATAACTGTTGTGTGTTTCGCGAGTTTTTTCCGTGTCTAGATCCATTCTTGGAATGTCAATGTTTCGTAAGCCTTATAATCCACTTCATCAGGATGAGGAGCACCCTAATAGTAGGCCCAGTATCAGGCTGCTTCTCGCTTTGATGAAGTGGACTGCAAGGCTCACGAAACGTTGGTATTCTAAGAATGGATCTAGACACGGAGAAAACCCGCGAAACACACAACAGTTAAATAAAAACAATTAATTTTTAACCAAAATGAATTCTTTTAAATCTCATTCAACTCCTTGTTTGTCCCTTTCCGTTTTATTTATTAGGATATGAACAATGAATCACACAAAATTTCAACAGTATTCTTGTAATATTTTCACATAATGACACTCCAGTTATATTCTTGCAAGGTTCACGTTACATGCGTGCAAAATTCAGGTAATCTGTGCACAAGATTCATGTATTCTTATACGATCTTACATGTTCCTGTCCGAAATTCGTATATGAAAATTTTCTTGGAAGATCTCACAAGAAATTTTCTTGAATTTATTAGAGACTTAAGAGAGCTGGAAAAAACTCGTTAATACAAAAGTATTGAACACTAAAAACTTTAATGTGAATATCTTAAAAGGTACAGGACACGTGTGCGGATATATTGAAGCACGATAGATCATAGTATGTTAGACTGATGGACAAACGATATGCTGGATGAAGGAAAGCGCCACAAGAGACACTCGCGCCACAATATTACCAACGTTAGTCGCACGCATACGCAGATGCATTTCTAGCACTCGCTAGGATTAAATGATTACTAGATTGTTATATAAAAGAAAAGCGCGAAAGTACAGTTGTCATCATAACACCCCCACTACTTGAGTGTGACGCTAGTTACAAGTTTGGATCGAAATAAGTTAAATTTTTCCGAGCACAATGGTTTAGTGAGCGCATCGGCAAGTTGGTCGCAATACGATGATTTTACATATATGGTATCAATCTCACCGTCACGTAGTTTTTCACATATAAATTGGTATCGTACTTCGATAAGTTTCGACCTACGATGAAATTCATGATTTCTAGATAATTTAATCGCGCTTTGATTGTCTACATATAAGGTAATTGATCCAACGCATAGACTGGAGGTCGTACAATAATTTTCGAAGCCAAATGGTCTTTTTAGTTGCCTCGCTGGCTGTGATGAATTCTGCCTCCGTGGTGCTTAGACTCACGGATGTTCGTTTAAACGACCAAGCGACGCATCTTCCGCTCAACATGAAGACATAACCCGAAGTTGAGCGTTGCGTGTCACGATCGTCCGCGTAATCTGCGTCGGAATAACCCACCAGCTCACTATCGTCACATTGCTTGAGAAGAAAATGTCGAAATTTTTCGTGCCTTTGATATACTGAAAAATAAGTTTCACGGCACTCCAGTGTGAGTCATCGTGATTATCAAGGTATCGGCTAACACGCTGACTGCAAACGCGATGTCAGGCCTCGAGATCATTGACAAGAACAAGAGTGATCCAACCGCTTCTCAGTACGGTACGTCGTCTGTAGAAGCGAGTGCTTTAATTGAACATGTGTGCGGATCCGCCGAAGTACTGACGGGGTTTGCATTGGACATATTAAATTTATGTAGAATTTTATCAATGTAGTTCGTTTGAGAGAGAAAGATTCCGTTATTGACATGTTGTCATCTCCATTCCTACAAAGCGTTTCAATTTACTGACAGTAATTTTGAATTCCTTCTCAAGCGAAGGTATTGATTTTTGCAGAATATTAATATGCCGTGCAAGTATAAGGCCATCGTCGTAGAGTGTTAGATATACTCTGTCTCCTTCAGTGCTACATACACGCATCTATCTGGGGAGCATTGTGAAAATCCAATGCTTTATATGAAAGAATCGAATCTTTTATTCCACGGCGTCCGAATTGTTTTAGACCGTAAATAGCTTTGTACAGTTTCCTGATTTTTGTTTTCTGCGTTCAAGTCTTCCGGAATTTGCATAAAATATCTTTCAAATTGCTGTTCAGATAGGCGATGTTTACATCAAATTGAAACGACTTTAAGTTTTCTTTTACTGAGATTGCTAGTAAGTCGTATGGACTCGTACCTGACGACGGGAGGAAATATTTCGCCGTATACCTGCTTGTTGAGCACACAAGCGTGCTCTATAATGCGTTGCATTATATCTATCGGGCAAATCTTTTATTTTAAATTTATAACCTATCGGTTTACTTTGGGAGATGGAACTATTTCCCACGTATGATTCTCTTCGTGAGCTCTCTTTTTCTATAGCTTCTATCCAGAAAGTTGAGTTTTCGTCGCTTATGACCTCTTTGTAAGTAATCGGCATATCGCACGACATAAGCCGCATAACGATCAGGTACGTGTAACGTTTCACGGGCACGCAAGTGATCGCACCGGACGCGTCCATTCGTCACGTTGTCCGACAGTACGTTGAAAGATTTGCTCGTCGATAGTTTTGTTTGACGACAGGCTGATTGCGTTGAAGAAGTAGTCTGAATTCGAAACAAAATCAGTCGAGCTGTTCATATCGGGTTCGCAGTAAGCTTCCGTTTTCTAAGTTCTCATTATCGCCATCGATAGAAAACCAAAACTCCTTTCTTTTTTGTTTCGTTAACCGCGTTTTCATCGAAAATTACGTTCCTGGAGATAGTAATGCGATTTGTGCGCGTGTCTAATAATCTATAATTGTTCAAATCTTTTTCCCAACAAGGAGTTTCTTTTGAGATTTAGGATTCCACTTTTTACGTAACGCGTCGGGTACGTGCATGTAGGCGACGCAACCAAAAGTTTGGATGTACGATAAATTAGGTTTTTGTGTAAATTTCTATTGGAGTTTTTCAGTTAGTGTATGCGGGTGCCGTTCTATTCACGTACGTAAACTGCGGTGTTAACGGCCTCAAAGATTTTTTGGTAAATTGCGTGCTAAAGGCATAGTGCGCGTGCTTTCTACGATTGTACACTTGTTTGATTGTACGATTGTTTCTCGTTCTGCGCACCCGTTTCTGTTTCGGCGAATACGGTGCAGATGTGAGCAATTTTATGCCTCGTTGTTTCAATAGATTGCGAACGTTTTGGTTAATAAATTCCGTGCCATTGTCGACTCTCAAAACTTTTATGTTATTTTCAAAATGATTCTTGGTCAAATCGAGAAATTCTTTTAACCGATCACGTCAACCGAAAACGTCACTTTTGTGTTTCAAAAAATAAATCATTTTGAAGCCTGAACATTATCTTTGAATAAAAGAAAGAATTTTGCTCCACCTATTAACGGCGTTTGCATGGGGTCACATAAATCTGTGTAAATGATTTCGTCCAGAACGGCATCATTTTCCGCCGCGATTGACGCAAATGATAATCTCGTTTGTTTGTCTGAGGAACAATTTTCCCAAAAAAACTTTTCTTTGTTTAACAGGTTTATTCCGGTGATCGAGCCATTTGTAATCATTTTTGCAAAAGAATTACAATTTACGTGACCGAGTCGTTCATGCTATGTCTTTAAAGAAGCTGTTGAGGCATAATTGGCTGTTGTCTTTGACTTTAGTCAACACGATTAGTAAACGTTTCAAGTTATTGTGTTGTTTAATATCTCGAACAACGATTTGCTTGTCGCTCAAGAGTATGTCCGCTCGGTCGCCAATCAAAACAATCGAAAACTGTTTGATGTACAAGTACCGGCCGAAAAAAGATTTTTCTCTAAAGAAAGAACGTATAGGACGTCATTGATTATCCATCGAGCCACTTACCGTCGATTAATCTAGAGATGGGAATTTTTCTGCTACCTTCTACTTTAAGGCTCATATTGTCACGGAAGTAAACGTGTTCGTCATTGCATCGCGTTAATTGCGTGAACTAGCCTCTCTGGCAAAAATGTGTCGCGACGCGTCACTGTCGAGAAGTCAGACATTCTTTTCGTTGGAATTGGATCGCGCGACCTCTACGTTAATCGCATACGCGAGGATTTTATCGCTCATTTCTTCCGCTTCTTCTTAAACTATAAATGCGGTGAAATTTGCGCTATTTTCGAATTTAAGATCGCGTTTGTCGTCGATGCTATTATTCGTTTTTAACGTTTTCTTTTTCGCGTAACAATATTTTGCGAGATGACCGGTTTTATGACAAAAGTTACAAATTAATTTTTTTTATGCGTTGATCCATCGTGTGGTTGACGGTGAGATCGCTTCTTGTCTCTGAAGATGCTCGTCGCAGCAAAGGTGGTGATCATCTCGTCCGTCGATATCATCCTTGCCTCTTCTCAAAGTAGTCTCTCTCGTAAGGGAAACAAAGTTTGTTCTGTCGATGTGACGCTGTCCCAGAGATGAAAGCACTGTACTTGGTTGGCAAGGTACCGAGTATTTTGGCCATTATCATGACGTCAGATACGCCTTCGCCAATGTCCTTTAGTTGATTTGCCATATTTTTCATCTTAGCGATGTGTTGAGCTACGGAATCGCCGGTCATCATGCAATATTTGTGGAATTTTGTAGTGAGTGTTAGTTTATTGGAACCGCTCTTCTGTTCGTGGATATCAGAAAGTTTCGTCCACATTTCTGCGGCTGTTGAGCACGTAATAAGGTACTCGAGTTGCGAATATTCCATAGAAGACGACAGGATAAATTTTGCCTTGGTATCCTGTTTTGTCCGAGCATGCAGGGGGGCTCAGCAGCCACTGGTGCCGCTTCCCTGCCTTCTATGATGTCCAGGAAATCGTGTGCGAGAAGGATGGTTTTTACTTGGAACTTCCACAATTGGAAATTTTGGCTGTCGAATTTCGAGATCGAATTTTTCAGTCCGCAATAGAGTCACTCATTTTCACTCTTTGACTAGGGAGTCGTCGCACTAATAAGCCTTCGTAAAGTGCGATACAAAGATATGAGCAAAGACTTGATCAAAGATGTTGGCTCGTATCAAAATGGCACGAGAGGCACATTAAGAGCGATAGACACTTTGGTTATGTGATGAATACGCTATTCGTGGCATGGGCCTATAACCTGCTATAGACTTAAGCGAGCAGGAAAAAAAAAACTCGTTAACACAAAAGTATTGAACACTAAAAACTTTAATGTGAATATCTTCAAAAAATACAGGATACACACGTGTGCAGGTATATTGAAGCACGATAGATAGTGTGTTAGCCTGATGGACGAATGCTCGGTGAAGGAAAGCGACACTCGCGCCACAATATTACCAACGTTAGTCGTACGCATACGCAGATGCATTTCTAGCGCTCGCTAGAGTTAAATTTAAGTGATTGTTGTATAAAAGAAAAGAGCGAAAGTACAGTGGTCATCGTAACAGAATTGCAGCAGGGTAGTTGTCAACTTTAATAATATGTTTCTGTTCGCGACACTTTTTTCTTGTTAAATCTTTATTTTTACGCGAAAACGCATTGATTCAGTGTATTTTTATTAAAATTTGAGGGATCTTCTTAACATTAATTACCATCTGCAGTACTCTAGGAAAAATATAGACAAGACGGACAATACAATTCCGTAAAATCCGTTCTTCAGCTCGGATGGAAAAATTTCATTGAAATTAGTTTTAGAACACTTTTCAGCAAAATTTCAACATTTCAGCAAAATTTCAGAATAATTTAAGAGAAATTTTAAGAAAAATTTCTGAAAAATTTCTATAAAAGTTTAGAGAAATTTCAATAAATTTTTCGATCAGTGATTTTTCAGTATATCAGCTGAAAAATTTACTTTCAGTGAAATTTCAATAAATTTTTCATCAACAATTTTGCTGAAATATTTCAAACATGGAATAATTTCAGCGAAATTTTTTCACCAGGGAACGCACTTTAAAACTTTCGGAATCTATAATTACAGCCTAACCATACAAAAGATAATAAAACATTTTGTAAAATTATACTTTTAAAATATAGTGTTTCTATTGGAGAATCCAACGGAAATATTACGGAAATACCCGGAATATCAAATAAATTCAATCTTAAGATGGTTGTATCGCATATGAGCGGCTTATAGAGGAGCAATCGCCCCAAGCGCCAGTGCATTGTTCAGTGCTGCAGATCGCAATTTTTGAACAATAATTTTTACTTTCCACTGTGCATCGATATTTAAGATTGAGTTGATAAATGAAGTGGATATTAGTGAAGTAATAAAGCAACTTTCTAAGATTTTATAATTAATATTTGCCTGGCTACCTCCCATTTTCTTCGGTTTAGGAGATTCGTATTATATTTCTAGGCCTTTATCGTATTTTATCTATAGGCCTTTAGTTTTTGAGCGAATTTCTAAATACCGTTTTTGCGCTATAATTGAAAATGTACTATCGCTCCTTGTCTGGCACAGGGAACTCCTTGTTTAGCACTGTTAAAAGTACCAACTTCAAATGCAGTTATCTTTTGAACATGCCTGATTACCCTTCCCTTCTCCTCAAAATGATACGTATAGAGAATATTATTGTAATAAAAGCTACAAACATCTTAAGAAAAGTCATTTTGCGATACAATCACCTTAAGAACATCTTTGTCAAGACAACTTAAATCAAATAAGAATTCTTTAAGGAGGTTCTCCAATCATTTGACATAATACAGGAACTTGATCAAATTTTGAGAATAAAAATAAATATGTTAAAGGGTTTTCTCTCTGTAAAATAATCAAAACAAAATTAATCTAACCTAATGACGGTCAGCGCGAGCGGAGGTGCGCAATAAAATTTTTAACAAATAAATCCATTCGATATGTTGATATTTTTTTTATTTAAAATCTTGATAAACCTTGAACATTTCGATTTTCTTTGGAATCATCATCAGCAATATTCGTAATCCATACAAAACTTCGCGAACGGTCAAGGTAGAATCGCTCACAAAGTGAGTGAAGAAATTAAAATCAAAAAAACTTAATTAATTATTATTAAAAAACTAGAGAAGAAAGTACAATTATGTTAAATCGTTGCATTATTTTGTTAGAAATAAAAAACAAAATACCCTTGATAATAGAATATTCATAACAAATAAATTTAAATTTTCATTTCAACGTAGGAAGGATGTCCCATTGAATCAGCAGTTCAATGTTAAAATTGAAGTTAAAGAATTTATAGACGTAAATTTCGAGTCTTCTTTATTTGGTATTAAAGACGGTTGATTCGTTAATTTGTCTGGATTTGCGATTTCAAAAAAGATTCAATTATTGTTGCAATTGGGTGACAATTTTTCTTTATCTTCGTTACATCATAAAAGCATGTTGATTGAATTTATTATATTAAAAACATTGAAAATAACTTCTGGAAAATGCGACACGTTAACATTTTGAAGATTAGAAATTTAGCTATTCCTATTTTAAGAAAATTTCTGTCATCAACAAATGAATAATTTTATAACTGAGAGATTGCCCTCTTTTGTGGGCAATTACACGACTCGATTTATTAAAAATAACCCAAATATAATTTTTACAAGAGACTACTTACTGGACTAAGGGAATATCATGGTGGCGTTAGACAGGAATACTTACATTAATAAAGTCACACAAATGCTACAAGATCCTGACACTTATACCAAGTTGATGAAAAATCTGTTAAATAATTTGACAAAAAATATTCGAGAACTGCTTACAAGATGGAAAAAGAAGAATTATATTTCTGATCACACATAAAAAAATTTCTTGCAGTGAAGAAATTTGATCGAGGTGTTATGCCTTGCCTAAAGTGCATAAACCAGGCAATATTTTTAGAATTAAATCATCCCTAGATAGCCGATTCATTGGCGTTCTTTTTACATATTATAATATAATATCCAATAACGATATAGATAGACCGCTTAGCAAAATTGAGAACAGCTTCCAGATAGTAAAAAAACTGAGAAACATACATACAATTCCAGACAATTTTTTTTTAGTATCTTTGGATGTGGTTTCCCTGTTTATAAATGTTCCAATAGAATTAGACATCTCTAAAAATTAAATGTCTCTAAAAGATGGAAATTTTTAAATACAGCGACAAACATTCCGAGGGATGAATTTATGAAAGCAATATCATTAGTATTGAACTTGACGGTTTTTAGCTTTAATGACGATTATTAACAAAATCATGGGACTCCGGTGGGTTCGTCTCTCTCTGCTATCATTGCGGACCTTGTATTGCAAGAGGTATTTGGAGGCAGAGGCGCTTAAGATTATAGAAGTAGAGTATTTTACCTTTTTACAATAAATCAGATATATTGATGATTGTAATGGCGGTTCCTTCCGACTTAATAATTTCTTTAGTAATAACATTTAATTCATTTCACAACAGACTACAATTTACATTGGAGAATGGTAGTGACAGAATTAATTTCCTACATAATGATCTTCAAGAATGAAAACGATTTAGAATTTGACTGGTATCACAAATCAACTTTCTCAGGTAGATATCTGAATTATTTATCTGCACCCCAGGGCTAAAAAAAAGGCATAGTGATGGACATAGCTGACAGAGCAGTATTACTTTCAGATCCAAAGTCCCATTAAGTTCGTGATTAACACATTATTAAAAAATGATTATCCGGTAGAATTTATATTTAAAACAATTTCAACAAGATAATAACTTGAGTAGAAAACAAACCGAATATTAATCAGAAATTGGCCAGGAATTTTGGTTACTAGCTAGTTTGACTGGGCAGAAAGTGACAAGTTTGGGCGACGTTTGCTTTGCCAATAACTGGACAGTAAAACTAATCAATTTCTGGAAAAAATTTTGACTGGTATTTGACCACTTTTTGATTATTTTCTAAAGAGTTTCTATCTAGTTTCTATCTAATTTTTTTATTTTATCAACAGTTTTTAAGCAGTTAACGTCATGTCCAAAACAATTGATGGCTAGTTTCTGATCAATTTTTAATTAGTTATATAATATAATAAATTTTAGCCATTTTCTAACCTATTTTTGATTAATTCTAATTTTCTGAGAAAATTCTAAATAGTTTTAATTCTTAATTAGTTTCTAACCAGTTCCTAAGAGTAATTTTTATAGAAATATAATATCAGTACAGGACAATTATCGTTATTATAATCGTTTATTTTGCGTATTGTAAGTATATTGTTATATCAATACTTTTAATAATCAAAATAAGTGATTAATTGGCCAGTGCTAATATTAAATTTCTGTAAAGTTAATTTTTTCCGTTATTTTTATTACGATAAGTGAAATTATTTTAAATATGTATATAATATATTATCTTTTTTTTTTTTTTTT